>VXBC01005406.1:1015603-1028374 GCA_013399945.1 Ploceus nigricollis
TAACAAATTTCCATAATTTCATTAAGCTCAAAGATAATTATATAAAGTGTAAAAAAATACTTCATTTGGCTTGCCTGAAAGCTGCTGTAATGAAGGAAAGAAAGGCATAAATAATATGCTTTGTTTCCATTTTCAGTCTGTTCACTAATTGAAAAGAAGCAAAAGGGTCTAAACCCCCCTTGTTTGATCCATTGTCATTGTCTGACAGTGAGGGAAATGTCCTTGGGAGGAACAGTCTGTCTGTGCATAAAGACAAAGCAGAAAAAATTGCAACTCTGATAAATCGCTGAAAAGAATTATGAAAATTGAAAAATGATCAAAAACCCCAACATGATTATGTTCTAACCAGAGAGCAAACGTTTTCAGGTTTCATCAGCAATGTAGGGAGTAAAACAGGATGTGGTTGGCTCTCAAACCTGCAGGAAAGCAACTCTGCATCACTCCTTGATGTAATTGGGAAGAAGCAGGATAACCTGTGATTTACAAAACTCTGGTTAGCAAATCCTTTCAGGGGCTCCCAGCATATCAGCATGGATGTACCAGTGTGTGTCAGAGGCAGATTATCCTCTCACCCTGCTCTGAGCTGTGTGTGCACAGCTGTGGGTAAAAATCTACCTCTGCCCTCTCAGGTAATGCACACATGAAACCAACCCCAAACTGTCTGAATTTAACATATATGCATATATATGTACATATGGAAATAAATTACTAGTAGTACTTCTAGTAGTACTTGACTAGAAACAGGCAGTATTAGCAGTACAGAGAAAGAAACGTTTCTAGTGCTGGATGCTGAAATACTGCTAGGGTTGTTTAACATAAACTGATGGGTTTTCTTTTTCTTTGTAACTAATTCTGTTGATTGATTAAAGGAAAAAACCCAACCCAACTCAAACCAAAAAGTGTTTAGATAAGCTGCAAGGTTGGAATCAGGGAGAAAGAGCCAGGAACCAAACCTGTCTGTTGTTTAAGTTAACCTCTTCAGTACCTGATCACCATTTCCCTGGAAATGGTGGATTAACTAATAGTGAATGAAAATGAAATAACTGTTTATTGTATTTATGTGGCTCTTAATTGCTGCTCTTGACACAGCTGATATCTCTTCAGGAAAGCTGAGGTTAAGGAATTGTCACTTGTTTTTCATCCTACAAGAAAGAATTTGTAAGGTCATGTATTCATTTCCGTTGTGAAAAACTGTGATGTTGCTATTGAGAATTATAATTTTGTCATATGATGAAGCAACAAAGAGGATTCTTAAAGCAAGGACTAATGGATTAAATGGACTTTAGAAGTTTCAAACTGTCCTATGCTTCTGTGAAAAGTCTGACCACTTTGTTTTGGTGTCTCTAAATTCTTCTAATAAAATCTGCTTAAGTAGAAATATGTGCCTCTAAATTAATGACAATCTAGACCCTTTTTATTGAGAGTTACCCTGGTTCTTGTGGAACAGGTAACTGATAGCTGGTGAGCTTTTATGTATGAATTACCTTGCTGAGCAAATTAATTACCAATCCATCATGTTAGTTGAAGGAGGCTTAATTGTTTGGTGACATGTTACAACAATGGTAAACAGCCACCCCCTCCTCTTAAAATACAGTAATAGGATGCTAGGGAGGGAAGGAAATGCTCCCTTGAGTTGTTCCTAAAAGATAAACTGTTGTGTCTGGCCCAAAGGGTAATAAAATATATTTACCCTTCAAGTGTCAGTGCCTGTTCTCCCACACTGATTGCTATAGGATAGTTATGTTAAATGATGGGATATCTTCTGCTTCTCTATTGCTTTCTCCTGTTCATTTCTATTAAAAGATATTAATGCTTCCCAGAACTTTTGCCATTCCCCCAGAAAAATGATGGGGCTATTACAGCTAGATAAAGTTTCTTTGTTGCAAACACAGAAGGAGAAAAGGAGGGGTATGAAACAGCAACAGGGAGAATTAGGCAGCCTTTCTCACACTTGCAGCCTCCTCCTGCTCTTGGTTGTGGAGCCTGACCACTGGCTTCTGGAGAAGCCTGAAAGCCCCATGGGCACAGACAAATTTTCACAGCACTCTTCCATGGGCTCTATGTGAATTCCTGCAAGATAAACCAAGTTTTATTTTGATGGTTTATTGTCAGTGTGCCCTTAAAAACCTGGGAACCAAGTTTTATCTTTAAAAGCAATATCTATGCACATTTCATTTATTTCCCAGTGACTGGTTATTTTCAGTGAAAGTGTCATCTTCAATATTTATCTGAGCTTAAAGCTCCTTCCCTGCAAATACAATAAAAATGAGCTGAGATGACATGGTGAGTTTGTGATGATTTATCTTCCACAATAGTAGTACTTAATCTGTTCAAATGCTGGCCAATAAAATGCATAGGAACAGGGCTGAGTAATCTGCTTTATAGCATGGGAGCACTTTATTACCCAAGTGTCAAGTGGCCTTTTGACTTTAGTGGAACTTCTTGTTGGGTAAAATGCTGTTATTTAATACGAGCAAATCATTCCCATCGTTATTAAATACATTATTACATCCTATAACCACACAGATTGTTATCTGGCCAAGCCAATTTTAAAGGGACAAGAAGTTCAGTTTTAGGGAGGAGAAAAGAAAACAAATGCTGCAAAGATCAAATATGCATCCAAACCCAGTCCATGAACACCAGTGGGCCTGTAGACTACTATAAGATTCTGAGCTTGGCCCATTATACTATTTAACACTTAGATTGAGAGGCAAGATTAATTTTGATCCCTATTTAGCATTTATTTACTGTTGCATTTCCCTTGTCAAGTGACTGACAACACTAAATAGTACTTTTTTACTTTGGAAAACGCTGGTAATATTTAAACATTTCACATGAATACAGAAATTTCAAAAAAGCTTAATGGATATTGTTGCAATTTTTAAAAAATTCTGGGTTTTGACACTTTCAAATGACATGATATGCAATAACCAAATTGGAGAAATTTTTAAGCTTTGAGCTCAGTTTGGGATAGTGTTTAATTTCAAAATCTCAGTATATTTTAAATGATGTACATTTTACCTTTTTGACCACATCTAACACAGAAAGCCCATATCTGTATTGAATTGTTTAACTTACTCCTTTAGTCAGTTCTTAAGAACTTACTGGGGTATTTCCATAAGGAAAGATTCCAGTTTGGATGTGGCGTTTAGATCATGCATTAAGTTTCTTATGAAAGAAAGTGTGGCACACAGGGTGATATATAAACCAGTGGCTAATCTCTCTCACCAACAAAGTCTCCTCAAATGTCCAGTGCAGTTTACAGACACATCATTCCAAATATTCCTGACCAATGACTAATGGCAGTTTATGATGCCATGTATGGAACAATTACCACCATTCCTATTATACTGGGAGGACTATCAGCTTTTTGGATTTAGAATAACAAAAACCAATTTCATGGAAACTGGGGAGGTGTGGAAATGTTATCTCCTCGTCTGTGTTTATTCAGTGATAGCATTGTTTAAAGCCCATGATCCTGTCTGCATCTGCCACTGCAGCTGGCCCAGCCAGCTCACCACTCTTTATTTAGCTGGATATTACAGCAGTAACGTTTCATTGCAGTTGTGCTTGGGAGAAGTCATAGTCCATTGGTTTTATTGAAGCTCACTTCTAGTTTACTTCCATTTCAGGGAAAAGGACAGCTGTTTTAATATGTACTTGGAGGAACACCTAAAGGGTTTTAGTGTTAATTAAGTTGGGAGGAACTGTTTTTAACAAGCACCTTTTTGTAAATGTCAAGCAGCTCAATCATGTTTCATTGTTATTATTCGAGTCAGAAATCAGGCAGTGCAAGCGTTGGCAGGCTTAGAGCATCGTGCAGTGTTTGGGTGTGAGGCTTCTTTGAACTCCTAAGATTTGGTTAAAAGTGCCAGGCTCCATGGAGAAGAGGGTACATTTGGCTCAGAGTAGATTTCCATCTCCCTGCTCTTTCTAAGAAAGTCCTTATGCAAGTCCTTATGACCCTTGTGAGAATGGGTTGGATGTGAATAAATTACTTCACCTATCAAAAAATTTTAATAGATAGAGCCAATCCAGCTTAATTTCATCATGAAACAGAACACAAGGGGCTAATGTCATTGTCTTTTAGCATGCTCATATAAAGCTTCAGTCTTTGCCACTTCACACTATGTTGAGCTACTTGCTGGTTTAAGCCTCAAATGGGGTCAAAAATGTCAACAGACCCAAAATTTCACAGAATGCCATCAAGCCCCAGCAGCAGGATTTGTCTCAACAGAGATCCTGCTGCAAGCCTCCAGCTCATGGGTGTGACTGTCCCGATGCCCTCTAGGACCCCTCTGCTGCATCCTCATGGGTTTGGGGGTGCAAAAAGGAGCAACCACGGTTTTTAGGCATTCAAATGACTATGTGAATCAGGTTTTTTTTCCTCCTCCTCTTAGTCACCTCATGATGTTATTTAAGAACATGAGAGGACAGGCTAAGAGCCTGGAAGAAGGCTCACTGCCCACATTCAATAAAAGCTAGAGATGTCAACGGGAGTTTTGCCTAAGTAATAACTGCAGTTTTGACCCTAGGATTTGGTGCATGACCACACATTTTTATTGCTTCTGCATAAATGCATAAAAATGGCCACCTTGTCTACTTAATCACATGAAGCACTTAAATCAGTCATCCCCTCCTTCAGGTTCAGGAGAAAAATATCACATTCACCCACGGCTGCATGCAATTACTCCGCAAGCAGCTGTATAGACTTCCTTTGGTGCTGCTCACGTTGGAATATTTTTATCACTTAAATTCCTGTTTTATGACTAAAACCTTCAAATCTGTTCTCATTTTACTGGAGGAGATGAAATACACTATGTGTATTGCATCAAATTACCTGATCACAATTTTATTTGCCTCTAATTGCTGATTCCTACTGCATTTCCACAGCATTAAGGGGTCAGGCTTTGCTGTTGCAAAGTGGTGTAGTCACAGAGCTGCAGTTTTTCCAGCTGCTTAGATTCTGGTTCTAGTGACAATGTTGAAAGGGACAGCACACTTCTTGTTCACTGTACTTGTTACATTGCATCATCTATTTGATAATTAAATTAGTTAGTGGGTGAAATAATGGTTGTTTTTAGTGTTGCCTCAATTTAGCATTACCATAACAAGATAAATCAAGACCTCAAAAATTACAAAAAGCAAGTTGCCTTTTAGCAGAATTGGGGATCATTTCCTACTGTAATTTCATAACTTCATCCCCTATATATTTATAAGCTACATATCCAAACCCAACTAGGTACTCTGAGGAAATCACACACATGTGCAAACATCTGTTTATGTTTATGGTCCAAAGGCTCCTGCTCACTGGGTTAAGAAAGCTCTGCTCAGGTCTCAGAATTGCAAGGTAGAATAAAGCAGGTGGGTGACAATGTGAAAATGTAAGTGACTCTTTGTGTTTGGGCACTCCATGGGAAAGCAGGAATGGGTACTGGGGATGCTGTTTAACAATTCTCTTTCACTGCCTTGGAGCTGGACACACTCTTTAAGATCATTCCAGACAAGCCTGTATTACAGCTTTTCATGCATCAATAGGTGCAAGTTGGAAATATTGTGTTAAACACTTCTTTTGCCACTCTGAATAAAAAAAAAAAAGTATATAAAAAAGCTATATATTCATTTCCAATGAGCAGACAGCTTCTCAATATGATTACTCTTTCTGATTGATGGAGGATTTTGGAACACAGCAAACTGTGGTACTCACATTCTTCTCTCTCTCAGGAAATTTTCATAGAAGAGCAGAGAGAGAAGAAAGAGAAAACAATTTCTGTTCCTTGTTTCTCTCATGTAGAATACATTTAGAGATTGTTTACTTGGGGTGATTAATTCATTAGATTCTGGTGAGGATTGTTTGGCCCTGATGGCCAATCACTTCTACCTCTGTTTAGACTCTCTCAGGGAGAAAGTCATGAGTGAAGTTAGAGTTAGTAGTTAGATATAGTAGTTAGAAGTTAGTATGTAGTTTTAGTATCTCTCTTTAAAATAGTATATTAATGTATTATAATATAGATATAGTAAAGAAATCATTCCGCCTTCTGAACTAGAGTCAGACATCATCATTTCTTCCAATCCTGGGTTCACCCTGCATTTTTTACAAGAGCAAACCATGCCATTCCCTTTTGCCTGCAGAATCTACTTTATTTCTGGAGCTTTCAAGGCATTTCAAAGCATTGAGCAAGACAGACAAATAAGGATATAAATGATAATATGTTCAAGTAACTGCATCATCACTTTATTTGAACACAGATCCCGGACATTCATGTAGGTGTATGTCAGGCTTTTCTTGAGTAAACTGGAACTAAAAATAATCATTTATTCCTAAAATATTGTCTATTTTCAGGTAGGAGCTGAACTGCAAATGTATTAGGAGTGCATATGAAGTGGAGGAAGGTTGCAGTGTGAGCCATAAAGCTGAACCAGCCTCCTCTGTCAGTGCCTCATGAGCACACTGGGCTATTGTTCATGTGGTATGATATGACCTTGGTCTTACACCGTAATTTTTTATTATCATAAAGAGTGATATAAAGCTTACCCAGCTTTTTGAACACAGGCCATCAAATAACAGCCCCTGTCCTCTCTACACATGAAAATCTACAGTGATTAATTTCACTTGTAATGAAGTTTTATAAGAAACTTAAAAGCAGAACTGGTTTATCACTTGGGTTATCAAACCTTTGTTAGTGCCACTAGAGGAATTTGAGAATATAAATCTTTGAGAAGCAGATAAAACAAACAAATCATAATAATCTAAGATCAAGCAGGGATTCACAACCTAGGACAAATAAAGTCATCTTGAAGATAAATACACAAGACTATCATAAATATCACTTAGTTTGTTTGAAAAGCTAATACCAGGGATTGACAACTTCATTTTAGCCTGAAATAAGCAGTGATCTAAAACTTCAAGGACAGCAATACTAGTCTTCATTGATGGCCTAATGAACAACCAAAACCAAGATAGGGGGTGTCCTGTCCTGGTCTGTCCTTCCAGCTTCTAAGAAAAAAGATGTAAGATAAGATTCTAATGAAAGAATTAACCATCAAGTGAGGAAGTCTCAGAGATCTCAGTGAGAAATGTCTTTTTTGTCCTTTAGAACCCAATAATTTCACTCCTTGATCTAAAAAATCCTATCGTAATAGTTTGGATTTGGATCAAGTTGTTGCCCTGAAGCAAAAGGACTGCAGGATTTTGCCAGAGACACAGGCCTCAGAATGGCTCAGGGCTAAATCTGAAATATTCAGTCTGATTTCTTGCAGAGTAATTTCATGTTGAACTGTGGATTTCTCTGTTTTTTTGAGAAATTTTGGATAGTTGAGTTATTATTATTATTTATATTTTTACATGGTGGTTTTACTTGTTGGGAAATACTTTTCAGGTCAAATGTAGTGTTAGGGTTCCAACATTGAACTGCATGGAAATGTGATTTTCCTTATATTCTGCTGTCCCCTGTGCTGCTCTCCTTTCCCCTCTGCTGGATCCTGCAAACCATGGAATCTTCAGACTGGAGAGGGAAGAGCTTACATTCCCTTCCTCATTATCTCTTCCTAAAGCATCAGCATCATCACACTAGTCTGAGCTGGAGAAACATTTGATATGACCCAGAGATGCTGGCCCACATTCAGTTTTCTCTTTTGAATTTACAAAATAAAAGGGTTGTCAACCTGAAGCTGTCTCCTGTCAGCTCTTGGGCAGCCTTACATTTGAATCATGCTGCTGGTCTCTAAGATTCAACAGCATGAAATGAGTGAAAATTCTCAGAATCACTGAAAGGTTGAAAGGGATCTCTGCAGATCATCTGGTCCAACTGCCCTGTTTAAGCTGGGCCACCTAGAGCAGGCTGCCAAGGACTGTGCTCAGATGGCTTTTAAATACCTTCAAGGATGGAGACCTCAAAATATCCTTGGGCAACCAGTGCCAGTGCTCAACCAATATCACAGTTGATCCAGAGTCTAGAAGTTCTCTCTTCAGCCTCAGTAGAAATAGTAATTCATGCTGGAGTAGAAACAGACTAGGAAAAACTACACTAAAATAAGTATTTGGCAAAATTTTGATCCAGTGTTTCTCACTTGAAGATAAACAAGTTCTCTGTGACAAGGCTTTAATTACATTTTCAGGGTCCAAACTGAATATCATAAACAGAATTTGTATTGATACCAAAGCCAAAAAGGCTTAATTGCAAGTACTTCACTTTTATTAAAAAAAAAAAAAAAAAAAAAGAAAAAAAGAAAAAAAAGGTTTTAATAAGTACATTGGGTTTTCAACTAGCTGTACATGAGACTTTTGAAGAAGAAAAAGACCACTGTTTAGGACCATGGAGAATGTGAATACGGACTCAGAAACTAATAAAATGACACCTACATTTTAAGACTTAATTATGGCTTTGTTACGGACTCCTCTCTCGGATTTATAGCTAGAGATTTATAAGAGCAGCTGTGTAATGAAAAAAGATGAAGAGAAATGGGGAAACTTGTTAATTTATTGCCAGAAACTAGTCAGTGGGAAGTAAATAAACTCTTTTCTTTCCATATGAGCAGTGGATAAGCTTCTTGTATTTGTGTTCATCTTTGACTGTACCCTTATCCCTTAGCTTTTCCCTTATCCAAAAGGGGAGCTTTCCCCCATCCCCCTGTAGCCCAGCTCCCAGCCTGGCTCATTCTGTGTGCACAGCATAGCAAAGGACAGGGAACATCCAAATACCTCAGCCACCTCCAGCTGCCAGGGGAATTTGAACTAAGCCGAATGCAATTTGCACACTGGAAGTTGGCCAGCACACCAGGACTATTATCTCCAGTTTTGCAAAAAGGTCTGGGGGAATGTTAATTAACACAAGTGCCCAAGACCTTGTTTTTATGTGTCTTCTGGAGGAAGGACACGGGGCTGGAGAGAGGCATGGAATTTCTAATGAACACAGAGGGTAGTTAAGTTGTTGGCTTTCAGCTGGGATGGTCGTGTGTGCTCAGAGGCATATGGCACTTTTCAATGATGGAAGGGAAATACTACTCAGAGCCATGACTGCCTCATTTTATAGCTGATTAGCCAGGTGATGACTTACCTGCAAGTCTGAAAACAAGTAGCTTGAGTGGGAGTGATTTAGACAAGTGATTTAGACACTTATCTGGGCATTAGCCACCACTCCAAACCACAGTGACTGTAAATGAAATGGGGTGCATGCAACAGAGAGGCAGTTCTGGCTGTAACTCTGTAAAGCTTCCCAGCACATGTCTGGTGCCCAAAACATGTTTTGTTTTCTGAGCTGTTTCAACTCTTTTGAAGAAAAATGAAGATATTCACTACAGAGCTGTCTGACAGGCTTGAATTTTGGCCTCTGTCTCATTGTTTCTGCTTGCTTACCACCAAAGTAATTTTAAACTGGAAATCCACATTTTCCTCTTTATGTATATCATGATTTTCTGTATGCAAACCCAGAGTTTGGTACAAAGTTCAAACAGACTTTAAGCAGAAATACAGAAACAGGGGATACTTCAAAATAAAGATGTGTTCATAAATGAGCTCATCTCCTCTCCTGACTGAATAATGTTCTGGTCCATGACAAATGGAATTAGTACAATACATAGTTATTGTCGGAGGATGGACATGTAGGTTAAGCCACTAGAGGGAGATGCAATATGCATTTGGCTGGAGTGAGGGGAGTGCTTTATACCACGGATTCCTTTGCAGCAGTTACAGGTAAACAGCATCAGTGTAAGTCAAATGAGCAGGGATTTGACTTTTTTTTTCCTACTCTGTAAAACATGTACATCTATAATAAATAGAAATGCATAATATGTAACATATACAGGCATTCTTGACTTTAACAACATCTTTGAGTGCATGTTCATGCCAGATTATGTTCACATATAGGCATGGCTGTTGCCAAGTAATGCTTGTGCACCAAATGGCTCATTAACACAGCTTACAGCTTCCACTCTGTGTTTTTGTGGGGTGACCAGCACCTCATTGTGATGATATGATGGTTTCTGGGTAACAAAAATTTCTTAATGCTAGATAAAATGTTGACAGCCCTGGGTCTGGGCCATGCTGCCCTTTTCTCTATGCCCAAAGCCATCTGGATAATGAGATGCTGGGCTTCTCAAGAATCTGAGTAAGCCATGATTGAAGCTGACCTTCTTCTCAGCTTTCCAGGGCATGTGACAGGTGTCTTTTAGCTCTTGGACATACATTTTGTTAAAGGGTTTGCTGGTTAGGAAGATTACCCCTTAATTTGAGGCATGGTGGCAGGTCTTTAATGGGTGAATACCAAGCACAGAGGAACTGCAATCATTTTGAGAGACTGGATTAGAATTTAAAATCTTCTTGACAAATGGGTGAAATGAGCTGAGGAAAACTGGACGTGGTTCAATGAAAACAGAGAAAAGTGGACGCTTCTAAGTGGAGATAATGAACTGCACAAACACCGGATGCAAAACGTCTGCTGGGCATCAGCCCTGTGAAACAGGATCTGAAGGTTACCAAGGTTCACAGACTGGGCTTGAGTCAACATCGTCACACGACTGCAAAAAATAAATATTAGAGTGGGCTGTGTAAACAGGGGAGCTGCACATAAAAGTCCTGTGAAGTAATCCTTCCATGAGGCCACGCAGAGACAGCGCTTCTCACCTGATGTCCTTGGCAATGTACTAGAAAGAGAGGTGGGCCAATGAAAGGGCACCAAATGGAGAGCACAAAAACATTNCCCCAAGAGTGTGAAAAGTTGCTGCAATGACAGAAGGAATTGTTCTCCTTGTCCTCTATGTTTTGGACAAAGATTAATGGGTTATTGTCTAATTTGCAGGAAAGGAGATGTAGGGATAAACATCAGGGGAAAGCTGTAGATGATAAATAGTTGGGAAATTTCCATGAAACATGGTGGAATTTCCTTCATTAGAGGTTTCCATGAACAAGGTAAGCAAAAGAAGTGACTTGATCCTGTTTTGGGGCTACAGAAACAGGCTGAACAATCTCAAATGGGACCTTCCAGCCCTATTTCTTGACAGTAAGACACATCTTCTGGATGAAAAATGGACTTTGTCAAATATAGGTTTGATGTAAATACTTATAAAAGTGGTAGCATAAAATCAGAATTATTTTTTGCTCTATAAAATAAAATCTTCCTCATTATCAGATACTTACATATAGCAAATAATATTCCAGAAAAACTTGTTCTGGCAGGCAGATGAACCACAGAAATTAATAAATCCTTTCTTATCTAACTTCTTCAACAAGGTGACCCCAGCACATTTCTTTCTTGAGTCAAAGTAGTGGCTTTTTGTTTGGGTTTCTTTGTGTATCTGATTTGAATTTAAAGCACAAACATCCTGGCACTGCTGCACTCTGGATCTGCCATACATTCTCTGAGAATAAAAGTTCCACGCCTCCCTTGTTTACACCCCTTCCTGGCAAACTCCCAAATGCCTTGAGTCCAATCCAAAAGCACTTCAAACAGAAACCATACGGATATGGAGGGAATATTTTTTCTTTAATGAAACATTTCTATGGTACATTTAAATAAACATTTTTTAAGGTTTGCTATTAAATTTTATTAGCAGCCTACTGAGTAATACAGCCAGTTGGACCACTCTAAGTGGCAAACAAACAGTATATTGAAACAAACAGAAAGCCCAACAGGACATATTCTGGGAAAGATTGTTCTGAGTGGGGCAGGCACCACTGGTAGGGTTGCAATACTCCCAGCTGCTACATCCCACCATGCAAGCTCCGAGTCCTGAGGCCTTTTGTGCTTCCTCTTTTAAAAATAATTATTCATTGTGTTTGTGATTAATGAATCTCTTCATTTAGGGATGTCAGTATTTGTGGTTCCTTTATATTCTGCAGAGAGAGATTTGTTTAATGACTGACAATTACAATGGGATCATTGTCTCAAGGAATAAAAGGCAGAAAAAACATTGTTTGGATTTTTACTTTTTTTCCTTCTTGAAGATCAGTAATGGAATCCAGAAATATAGATCCAGACAACTTTCTGATGGAAAGCAGTTTAAGACTGTTATTAGTTCCATTCAGTCCCCTGGAAGGATTAAAAGGTCATTTGTTTTATGTTACAAACCTCTCTCCATTTTACGTACAAGTGGCATGTCGAGGAGGCAGCTGGGGCATGAGGATGGATGATGAGGATGAGGATGGAGTGAGCCCCATGAAATGGCCCTGTCAGATCTGCAGGGCTCAGGACCCCCTGCTCAGCTGGTGCCTGGATCACCCCTGCCCAGGCAGGGTCCCACCCCCCTTGGGCCCCTCACTCCTTTCCCTGGTGGAGTCCAGGGGCCAAGTCCAATTACATCATTTTGGGTGAACCTGAACCCCAAATGCCACCACCACTGCAGGGCACAAAGAACTCACCCTAAGCTTCAGCTCAGCATCACTGAGGAGATATTCTCTGGGAGCCTGGGCTGTCCTCCCCTGAAAGCCACAGCTGGGAATTTGATTCCAGAAATGGACTGCCCCTGGAATGGAGCATGACCTCGTGAAAGAATGAGTGCAGGCACCAGGACTGATATTGCTTTCACACTGTTTCTTCTGTTTAGGCACCACTTCAGAAACATTGGAAGTTTGCCCATGTCTGTGGGGTTCTGGATGCCCCAATAGATACCAGCCACTCAAAAAGAAAGGAAATTTAAAGAAGAGGAAAACAGACATGTTTTTTTTTCCTAAAAGCATCTTTATTTCCTTCAGTGAGAATATTAACTTACTGACACTAGAAATTAAAACAAAACAAGAAAAACCTCCAGAATTCAAATTTTAATAAAATCACTCTT
>VXBC01005406.1:1028809-1068361 GCA_013399945.1 Ploceus nigricollis
GAAAAGAAAAGAAAAGAAAAGAAAAGAAAAGAAAAGAAAAGAAAAGAAAAGAAAAGAAAAGAAAAGAAAAGAAAAGAAAAGAAAAGAAAAGAAAAGAAAGGAAAGGAAAAGAAAAAAAAGGAAAGGAAAGGAAAGGAAAGGAAAGGAAAGGAAAGGAAAGGGAGACAAGCATCTGCATCACATCATGCTTTAAATTCAGCCTAAGGATTTTACTTCAGGTAATGGTTTGAAGCCCAGCGTTTCACAAAGTAATTTTCTCAGGCACTGTACTGACTGCGTCGTGGCAGAACAATCTCATCAGGGTATAAGAACAGTGAAAATATTCTGTGCTGGCTTTCCTGAATTACAATGAGATGCAGAGCCAGAGCCCTGCTGGAAATCACTCTGCCACCTGAGAGGGGAGAGCAGGTCACGCTCTGGACCAGGGGAGGACTGTGGCATCACATGCAGAACCAAGCTTTTGTATCTCTAACAGTTATCTACTTCCCTGGGGCCGCCTAATTGCCATTGCCATCAATCCCCTTGTCACCTGCAATTTCAATCAGTCTCCTAAAGGTTTTCCTGCCCGGGTTTTTCCTTTGGTGCTACTTTCCCCTTGCCAAATTATCCTTGGGTGTCTGTCAAGACAAATGCTTAAGTGATCATTCCAGGACAGCCAGGGAGCAGCAAACTCTTTGATTATAGATGGCCTGTTGTATGTGAGATTAGGTATCTGCTCCACTGTGAAGCTAAATGATACAATGCAAGGGCTCAATAACTCCTTTCAGTCATGGTCTGAGGTTGCTGTAATCCTTTTTATTTTTCTTAAACTGTGACTAGCCATGTGTTTTCAGTTACAAGTAAATGCAAATCAATCTGTGTGATTTGGACGTTAGGGAGTAGTGCAATTTTCTTTAATTCATATTATATTAGCTTTCACCCACAGGATAACATATGCACATGAACTTGGGCCAGGGAGAAAGGCAGGGGGAAAAGAAGGCAGCAATTAGGCATGCTGCAATTGCTCCCCCCCAGTATTATGGCATGCACTGCCCTCAATGAGACTGTAACTCCACAGTAGCTGTGACATTTTAAGCAACGTTGGCATGAGCTGTGCCACGTCAAGCCCCCACGTGCCTCCCCATGCTGCATTTGCCCTCCACAGCTCATTGATTTTACAGAGGGCACTGCTTTCCAAAAGCTACAACAGCTACACAAGGAACACACTGGCCCTGGGATGAGCTGATTTGCTCTGAGTCTGAATTTTGGTTGACAGCTCCAACACAAGAAGATTACCACCAAACTTACATCCAGAAAGGGTTGTTCCAGCTCTGGGAATGTTGCCCAGGGAGCCAGAACTGTAGACCTCAGCAGTTCTGAGAGAGACAACACTCAAACTCTCCCTTAGAGGAAGAAATTCTGAATAATTTAATGGAATAGCTGTTATTTAGGCCACCATTTCAATTGTTTCAAGCGTTGCAATGAAGGAATAAAAATACAAGTTCAGCACTGATAGGCTGAGATGCTGTAGCTCCTGTGGTCTGGGTGGAGCTGGGAAGATTTGCTCTATCCATGGACATGATCTTAGAAATATTGCACTTTATGCTTCTCTTTGGCAAAGCCTGGCACCAGGACCAAAGTGAAATGCAGCGTTTTCAGGCAGCGTTTTTAATTCTTTCTTGAAAGCATTATGTTTATTTGAGTGCCTAAATCAAATAATTGAAAAGGGGCAGAAAAAAGCACCCAGGACTAATAAAAATACATGGGGTGACATCTGTTCCTGGACTCCCTTTGCTTTGCCAGGGCAGTACTCACACAGCACACTCCAATTGGGTCAGTGTCATGCTGAGGTGTCACAACCTGCAGTGGTGTGAACAGCACCCAGAGCTCCAGGAGTTCTTCTCTCAACCAGGGTTCCTCTGCTTATCCTGTTACCTTCAAAGAAAATACATTTTTTTCCTACAATTATCCTCAATTAAGTGGATAATGAATATAACGTATTAAATTACCAACCCACCATCAAAAAATAACTCCTTTTCTGTTTTAAAATGTCCATGATTGAGAGGTTCCCTCCCAAATGCTGTCCTGGCTTGGTAAGTCCTCACACATGGGAATAAGGATGATTAGTGCAACTTACAGAGACTTAGCAGGATTTTGTTCAGCTTTCAGTCACCATGGAATTTGGTCCAAGGATATTGCAGTTTTGCATTGCAAGCAAAAGAAACCACCAAATAAAAGCAATCAGAACACTAAGCTCATCTTTATTTAATATAGTCATGGGTCTTAAGAGATGATTTTATTTCCAAGAGCTGAGTTAAGGGAAGATGGGAACAGTTTTAATGTAGTGATTGCCTGGATCTGGGGTGTCTTCACACTGACAGGGGTATAAAAAGAAGGTCAAGACTTTGAGATTTAAAGATAAAGGGAGAAGAACTGGAGCATAACGAGCTGGAAAGATGATCTATTAAAGAGAGCAGGGGACTTGTATAAAACTGTCACTTCTGTAGGAGAAGGATAGTGCACATGGCTGAACAAAACCTGCAACCCCTGAACAGTGCCTATACCCAATAAGGTCACCATTAATGAACAAACAGTGTTCCAGTGATGCAGGAAATAAATATCTCATGCTTTCTTTAAGGTGGAAGGCCTTAGCTCCTCACTGTTAACCACCTCTGTGGCAGGCTGTGCTCCTTTGTTTACTTAGCTCTCTCCCATGAATCCCAAACACCAAGTGATTCAATATTGCCCTATCCAGTGAGTAATCCTGTGAAAAGTACATACAAACAGGCTGATTTTTCAGACGGATCCAGACAATAGTTCCTTTTTAATTGCATTTGACATTACTGGTAGTGTTCTGTGCAGCTCCACGCATAACACACATTTAATTGTACCTGTGTGGTAGTGATAACACTACAGCATGGTAATTTTCTGTATTTGTAGCATGTGGGAGACAATTCATTCTGTGTATTTCAATGCAGATTATTAACTGGGAAGATTGGGTAACTGGAACCTCCTTTATTAAAGTTATTGGCTGCCCTGTAGCAACGGAAATAAATTGTGATAATAGCCAGGACAAATTAGCTTGCTTATGAATTAGCCCTTAAATGAGAAGAGGAGGGGGAACTAACCTTCTCTTGGTACATAAAATGCCTTTATTAAGGAAATACGAGCATATTGACAAATAAAGTAAACTTCTCTAAGAAAAGACATTTTCTCTTTCCAGACACCTGAAAAAAACAACTTCAGGGTTGAGCTCTGATTTAAGCTTCATGGACAGGCACTGCAGGGGACTAGGGGGACTTCCTCTTCTGACAACCTGTGCCCCCAAGGGCAGTGCAGGTCAGGACTCTGCCTTGGGGAAAGCTGGAAGAAATGGGGGAAGTCTTGCAAAGACAGTTCAGGAAGCAGTATAACCATGTGAGTTAGTGACTGAAGCTGAGCAAAACCACCAACACTGCTCTCAGCCCTAAGCTGGTCACACCTCTGAGGGATGTAAATAGAAATACCACTCAGTGGTAGGCAGAGGATCTCAATGTTTTACTATTTATTGTAAAAAATCTCAGTTAATGGAAAATCCATTGTGGCTTAGGTCAGCCAGAACTAACTTCGTTTTAGCACCATGACTGATTTTTGATTGGCTGTTTGTGAGGGGTGCTGCTGTATCTCTTCAGAGATTTTGGGCATCTTGTGAGCTCCCTTGAGGCTGATGGAAAGATCCATAGGGATGGAGCTCAGCACAGGGATTGAGGGCTACTCTAGGCTATCCATCCTGCAAGGCTATCCACCCTTATTGCAAATCCAGGGGCCTTGGGTTACATGCCTATGGCACATTGCTGAACTTCAGGCACATCTCTGACACCATATCAGAGAATCACAGAATTAACAAGGCTGGAAAACACCTTTGAGATCATCAAGTACAACCTATGACCTCCCTGGGCAGCCCATTCCAATGCCCAATCACTCTTTCTGTGAAGAATTTTTTCCTAATGTCCAGCCTAAACTGGTCTCCAAACTGACAGTAGATGGAACCATCAGACTGCTGCCCTCCTGGCTGCAAGAGGCTGTGAATACACACAAATCTTAGGTGCTCTGGACTCCCCTTCAGGTTGCACAGGAAAATGTCAAAGGACCAATCTAAACCCCCCCATAATCAAAGCAGGATAGACTGCTTTTTTTGTCTTACACACAGCTGAGGTTCAGAATCAATTCTGACACTGCAGGGTTTGTCCATGTTTTCACTATTGCATTAATGCAGTATCACTGAGCAGTTTCTCATGGCTCAGAAGGAGCACAACAGTAGGAGAGACTTTTAGTGTTAGTCAACTCAGCTTATTTCTTACATTCTTTTTGGGGTTTTATTCAATTTAAATAAACTATTTTTTTACCTAAATTTCAGAAAATACCAATCGGGTTGTGAGATTTTTTTAGTTTTTCAAGGTAGCATGGGATCACATTGAAAGTCTATAGCTGGATTTTGAAAGAAAAGCAAAATCAGAATGGCTGAGACTCTTTTTTTCCTAAGCTTCTGAAAATGTCCTTTCAGGAAATCACAAGATCTGTGATTTTCCTTGGGCTGTTTTGAGAAAATCTGCCAATGACAACACAAAACAAGCTTCAAAGAATGACCCCTGAAAGGATTTAGCTGGGTTGATTAGAGAGGAATCTCCAGAGCTTCCTCTAATGCACCATCATTATGCAACCCAGGACAGTCCAGTCAGAAGATACTAACATCTAAGGGTGTTGGGGGAGGCTGATGTAAGTCTGTTATTCTCAATATTGTAAATATCAGGAAATACCTGTTTGAAATCTGTTCAATACTTCCCAGCACCAGGCACAGTATAATCACATAGAAAGGGACATTCCATAGGGCAAAGAATAAAATAAAATCCCAAAGGGCTGCCAGAGCACAGAAAACACCCAGGAGAGGTCATCTGGCATTTGGTCAATGACAACCAGAACAGGGATGGAACCCCAGGCTCAAGCACCCCTCATTTGTACAGTCAGTCAAACAAGACTTTCTGCTTCCCAGTGACCTAGGGAGGATTGTGAAGCCAGTATGAGGCAGAGAAATCTCTATGCAGAAAAAGAAGATATTGCCAGGACACCTTTGCTAGCAGCCTGGGAGGCCAAAAGGTCAGTCTCACTGATCTGCCTGCTGCTCCCCTCAGGAAACAAAGGAATGCTTCATCTCTACTCATCACCTCATCCAGCAAAGCTAGTTTCAATTTCATGCATCACCCATTTTTCTTAAAGAAAAGATAAAAATCTTGGGTTTTTGTTTCCCTCCCCCTCATTATTTTTTCCTTTCCAAAAGATTTAGGAATAATGTTTAAGTGGTGCTTCTTTAATTTCAGAATTGGCTAGCTGGAGTGAATTTCAGCTTGCTCAGTCTAGGGGAAAATCCACAAACAAGTGAAATTAGTTTTCTGAATGGTAAGAACAAAAAGGAACTGTTCAGTACAATAATGCAAATGTTCAAATTTTAATGAGAAGAACAAAACAGAGAAGGAAACTGGTATCAGAGTGCTTTTGTGCCACTGAGGTGGGTCAGAAGGATGCTCTGAGTCATTGTCCACAGCTCCTTTTTGAGGCACAAATGATCCTCTGATATAACACAGTTCTACTTTTTTTTTCATCTGCCCACACTTTCTTCCCTTTAAAATAGAGATACTGGGGTATTTTATGGTAGGGGGGGGATTTCTGCCATTTGTCTGACATAGAAGTGATGGAGGAAAAGCTTTTGATGGGGAGAAATTTATTAGGTGGCTTGAATCACAGTTCTGAGATCAAAAAAGTTTCATTGCCTCTGAATTCTTTTTGAGGAAGCTGAAATATGGGGCCTCAGCCTTGACACAAATATCAACACATTTTGTTCTTCCTTTCACCAAAGAGGTGCAAAACAAGGCAAAAAGAGGAGAGTTCAGAATATCAAACATCTCTTGTTGAGATGATGAGAAACTGCAGGAATTGCTGAACTTCCAGTATTCAGTAGAAATCTTTCAGTGGCTGAAATTGTTAGCAGTGAAAATAAATGTGTTCATTACTGAGTGAGGGCAGTTAAAGGAAGTTACCCCAAAACAACTCTAAACTAAAGGAAAAGCAAGGAAACAATATTGTTATCATAAGAATATGTAAAACTCTCCAGCTTAGGCCTAAAATAGTCAATTACACATCACAATGTCAGCATTGTGTGAATTTCTGCTATAATTCATGTCAACACGAGTAAGTGAGAATCCAGCTGACAAAGGAAACATTATTTTTTGAGCAGAAATTGCTGCCCAGCAGTGTATGCTGGAAGATGTCAGAAAGTTACAGTTTACACCAGCATATACTGTACCTCTTAAGTGATTATTTTCTTTGCATGGTCAGTTTGGACATTTTATTAAAAATGCATTAATTTTTAAAATAGGGTATTAAAAAAGTTAATAGCATGCCACAGACAACAGCATTTATTGTTAATAAGAGGAAAGGAAGGGCAGTCATGCAGAGAAAATGGCTACAGGAAACAGAAATTCAGAGGAATGAGTGCACAGGTTTAGCTGGCTTCAGCATCATTTCTCATTAAAAGTGTTTTTTTTTCACTGTCATACCAGCTCACACCCTTTTCTTCCACCACACCTGCCTCTTCTGGCTGGACTAAGATGGCATCTACATGGCAGACTTAAAAAAAAAAAGCCCTGCAGACTTCAGGAACAGATCCAACAAGGGATGATGGAGATTGCCTGCTTTGCTGGGCTCTGTAGTGCTTTGCTATGTGCAACAGAGCAGACATCCTCTCTCAGGTTTAAAAGTCCCAACAAATTCCCTGGCAGCACTGGGAGGTGCAGCAGAGGAAGGGTGATTTCCACAGGGTGTGGATCTGACAATCCATTCTGCTCCTCTCCCGTGGCAGGGCAAAGGGAGGATTAGACCCCAAATCTCCTAGCAGTTTTTAAAACAAGGAAGGAATAATCTCAAGGATGAGTGGCATTAACTCCTTCAAAAGCCCCAAGTTTGCCAGGCTGAAGGTGTCAGGGGAGACTGATGACACCTTGGACATCTGCTGGAGCCCAGCTGCAGTCAGTAAATCATTCTTATCTAACAGACATCAGGCAGCCTCTGTGAAGTGAGCAGGTCTCTTTCAAGGTCCCAGTGGGCAAATATTCACCCTACAAAACTGCTGGTGTAATTGGTGCTAATTGTCAGTGTCAGCAGAGGCCGTGAGATGCTCACTGAGTGTCAGGGCTGAAGGAGGTGGGCAGAAAATCCCAGGGAATGCTCAGTGCCCTGCAGCAGATACTGGCTGGGCAAACCTCAGCTATCAACCCACAGGCTGCCCATTCTGCAATCAATGAGCAAATAAACGATATAAAACTAAAAAGTGAAAAGTCCCAGGCTGCTTTTGAGCTCTACACAGGCCTATAATGGCAGAAGAGTTTCACCAAAGACATTGCCTCGTGAGTGCATGGGAAATGCTGTTGAGTTAAACAGTACCACGGAAAATCCAAGACTTTCTGACCAAAGTGTAAGATTCTTCCAGGATTTGGGACAAAATTCTAATTTAAAAAGCAAAATCAGAATGGCCTCCTGTGGGCAGAAGCATTTCCCCCCGTTACTTCATCCCATCAGTTTTGAAATATGGAAATAGTGTTAGGGGCTCTGACCTGCTCAGGCTGGAAGGATGCTTATTATGAGTGACATGAGATAAATGGAAGAAAAATTGAAAATTCCCATGGGGTATAACATTAAATAAGGCCTACTGAACTAGGTGAGTTAGCCTATCAGACACAAAACTGCCTCCTTTTCTCCTGCTGAATGGAGCAAAAGGACAATATCTATGACAATTCTGAATGATTATGGTGCTCTTCTGCCCCCATCTAACACCAGCTACCATGCCAGTACAGCCCCAAATCCAACACAAGCAGCTCCCATGGTCAGTGTCCCTTTGCTGACAGAATCAAATCTGCTTGCTGAGGGGAAATCAAGTGTGGTTTTTCAGGCTCTGGGCCCATTCAGTCCTTGCAGGAGCATCATTGTCTCTAAGGGGTGCCAGTATGTCTAGAAGAGGTGTCTTTCACAGAGGTGTTAAATTGTCATCATTTTTGAAAGGTATCAAAGTCATTATCAGAGTGCAGATGACTCTTATCAGCATAGACTAGAGGTGCATAATGACACCCTGGGGCAAGACAGAACTTAGATCTCTCCAATAAATAATGCAATTTAATTTTATAGGTTCCCTCCACTTGCCTTTGGCCACGTGTCTTGCTGGCTGGGGCATTTTGGAAATGGTTTGTAGGACTGTGTAGATGATTCTCAGGTGGCAGAGGCAGCAGCATGGCTTTTCCACATGGCCACACTGCATGGCCACACTGTATGGCTGGGTTAGGGAAAGAGCATCACAGATTTGCCTGGCTGTGCTCTAACCTGGGCTTGCTGTTTGCTGCAACATTTCAAATCCATGAGAGCAGTAGGCAAGTTTGTCCTAAAAGGTGATGAGATATCAGCTGGCATCATAAAACTGCTCCTTACCAGCCTGACAGCAAAATCATCTGGCTCTCATTCACATTAATTGGGGCTCTTTTTAGCTATTAAAAGCAAGGCTCCACATCAAGTGGGATCCTAATGGTGCACAAATTCCATTTCCCACTTCCACAGACAACATGCTTTGTGTTTTGGTCAGAGAGCAAAGTAGGGGCAGGCACTGGTTTATCCCCCCTCCCCCTGTCTCAGCTCCGTGCCCTTCACACATAAGGGTTTGTCTTTGTACACTAAGCCATAAGGAGCAGAACTGATAAAATATTCAGGAGGATTTTCAGTGACCTCTGCTGTAAGACTCCCCTCCACCAAGGTAACACAGGTTCAGAAAGAAAGAGTGAAAGAAAAGTCAGTTTTAATGATCAGCTTTTCTGATCAGCCAAATAAATGTAATTAGTTAATGCTCCTTTGCATGGGGAAATGTCCCTGTCTGTACAAATACAGCTTTTAGGTGTCCTGGACTCTTTGTTCACAGTTGTGAGGGAATGAGAAAATGCATAAGGCTTTACCACTGCTTTTGCAACTGCTGAGGAACAAATGGAAATCAGTTAAGGAGCCAACACAGTGTGCTGGGCTTTAAGAGGAATCAGGATGCTGAGGGAAAAAAATGTTGCAAAACCCAGCAGGGCTTTCAGTCTGCTGGAATAAACCATTACAACATTCGAGAGGATGCTGATTTTGTTTGCTTATTTATTTTGATGGGCTTAAAAACTATTCTCTTCCTTCAGGGAGGAAAGCTTCTTCTCATGGCACTCAGCTGGAGAACATACAGAAGTTTAGCTATAGAGGGCTCAGTTTGTTACCTTCCAGGCAGGCTTTGCTGGGAAAGTAGATTTTGGGCTTTTTTTCTGCCAATGACTGCTACAAGACACACAACAGTTTGTACCTGTCAGCATAGCCAGTCCCTTTTCTTAACTGCCCTGCTGCTCCACACTCCTATTTCACAGTGTCAGGCACTGTGAGCACTTTAATCTGTTAAAAGGGCTCTTTTTTCCTTTTAACACTAAACCCATGTTTTATTTATCAGTCTTTGATACAGAAACACTTAAAAGGCATACCACGTTTCCTAAGATGGATGACTCCTCTGTGGCTGTTGTGCCTCTGTGTGTGAGCACACAGGTGGTGTTGTCACTGCTGCATGTCCAAGGGAAAGCATCTTTATAGGGAAACCCTCTGTGGCATGTGGTCCAGGACTCCTACTCTCTAACAACAGCTCTCTGAGCACAGAGACCTATAAAGCTGTCCTACAAAGGGTCAGCTTCAGCTCTCATTGAGCTCAATGGGAGTCTTTGCCTTGGCTTTAGTAGGATTTTTTCTCCAGGTCCTGCTGAAAAAGAGAGAAACAGCGGTGAATAAAAGGAAACCTAAAAACTGAGTTTTGTTTATGGGATGTTTCAAAGCCATGTGAAACCAGTTAAATTTATTATTTCCAGCTGATAGTATGAATTTTGGTCAGGAGTTACAGAAACTTAATTTGCTAGCTAGTGAAATCGAACCCCCCTCATTCCCCTGCGTGTTCAGTGTTTCTTTGGGCTGAGTATATTCCAGCCCCACAGGCTGCTCCTGTCCTCCAGCCTGCTTGGCAAAGGCAGGAGCTTTCCCCAGCCCTCCCACACCCTGCATGAGTTCTGTGGCTGTGTCAAGAGAATCACTGGATGTCCCTTCTCCCCATATGCAGAGCAGAGAGCTCCGTGCTGTGCCTCACAGTGAAAGACCTCACTGGCTACAGAAGTTGCTCAGTGATGATCCAAGGGCAGCCAAAAGCAGCTCTTTGACTTGCCAAGAGCTGGAGAACACAGTTTGCAGCATGTGCAAGTGGCTGTTGCAGAGGAGGAGGGCCTTTCACACTGCTGAGGCACGGACACAAGCCCAGAGCAGATCCAGGACCTGTCCAGCACCTGCAGCACCCCTGCCTGCAGGGCAGATCACATCTGTGCTGTGTTCCACAAGGAGCACACATCCATCCACATGTGCATTCACACACGTGCTCCCTGCACTGCACACACCTGGACCCTGCAGCAGGATCTTCCCTGCTTTTGCAACACCCTGAATGCTGATCTGTACATAATTAGTGCTTAGTTATGGTCTGGAAAAGAGAAAATACACACTTCTTCATAAACGGGGGGACAGGATGTCTGTTCCATCACAGGCTAGCCCTGCCACAAAGAAATCCAGTGTGGAGCCTGTCCCTGGGGCCCCAGAAGACCACAGCCTGTCCAGAGAGCAGCTGGGAGTAGGAGGTGAGCTTTGTTTCTCCCCCACAGCAGCTGAGGTCCCTGGGGTAGGGGGAATGACAATCCTCTCACACCTCCTCCTCCTGTCAGTGTGGCCAGCCAGGGTCCCACATCCACAGACAGAAGGGCCATCATTGTGCTGCTCTGGGCTTTTCCAGGTAAGAGTGAGCTCCTGTCTGATCTGCTCTGAACCAGGAGAGCTGGGAACTCGGGCATCACTCTCTGCTCACCCTTCATAGCCAGTTCAGGATCGGTGATCAGTTCTCCCTGGAAGCAAAGGGGGTTAGACAGCATCTCCTAAAGGGATGCCATCAGGAGCACTCCAGCCACATTATCTGTGGACTCAGTCCCTGCAGGAGCTCGTTTCCTGTCTAACAATCTAACAAAGCACCCTCACTGCATGCAGGAATCCCAGAGATGTGTGAGCAAATCCCAGAATTACATGGCCAGGGACAGCAAGCCCCACATTCTCAAAAATCAAGAAAGTCCCAGGTAAGAAAAAGCACTGGTGGGATTGAGATACTCCTTACTGAGGGGTCCTGTGGGAAAACTGGCAAACCAATTCTCTTGCCCTTCAAACACAAACAAGGCTGGCTCATGCCAGCCACTGCACCCCAGTTACTAAAACCAGTGTATTTTAAACATCCAGGAGGAAAATTGCTGTTCTATCCACCGATTCTTGTATTGTATTTTGTTACCACTGTCGTTATTTGCAGCTTTTTCTCCTGTGTCATTTCTGAAAGCCTTGGGTTTAGGACTGCATAGAAACAGGAGTTCCCTGAGGCTGGGGTGCGTCCTTGCCAGCTCAACAGGCACTCGGTGCTGCCAGCCTGGCAGCTGCCTCAGGGTCTGACAGGATCAGGAGGATGATGAGATGTCTGGACACCCTTGAAGTCCTGATGGCTATTTCACTCGCATTTCACTGTGAAGGAGTTGTTAATATTTAGTTGCTTAAAGAGAAAATTCTGTTCAAAGCCCTCAGCTGATGCAAGCAGACTGTGCATTGGTCCCATCCCCAGCAGCAGAGTGATATTTTTCCTCTGAAAATATGGCTCTTGCTCAACAGAGACAGCTCATTACGTAATCCTGTCAATCAGCTGCCAATCACATGCTATGGTAATTGGGTGCCAAATACAATACTAAGATAAGCATTAGAGAGCTGCCAAATAGGTCCCTCTGTTCTCACCATCTCTAAACCTTCATCTTCCTTTTCTCCTCCTCTCTGTTTGCTCTCGATGTGCAGTTTGCACTTTCCTAACAGGGTCTCTGTGGTGGATGACTCCCTGCTCAGAGTCCTGCAGCTATTGAGACAACACTGAGGCTGGAAAACAGGGTTGTCTGAAATTAATTTTCAGAGAAATGCTAACCAAAGAAACTGTACTTTTGGTTGTTTTGTTTTGTCTTATTTTATTTGGAGTCTCTTGTTACACCCTCCATTTGCCATGGCTGCTGTCCAAGCTCTCTGACAAGCCAGTAACACAAGGACAAGATGGCACCAAGGATCCTCCAACCTGTTATTCTTCCTCCAACAGCAGCAGGCAATTAAGGAAAAGCTATAGGAAGCAGAGGAAATAGAGGAATTCTTCCAGCAGTCTGTTGCTCAAGGACTTGCTGGAAGTAACATCTGGAATATTGTAATTGCCCCTGATAGAGTTCCTACATCAAATCTGTTGCTCCCAGTTTGAACTCATTTACAATTTTTACAATTTTGGCCTCCACAACGTCCTGTGTCAAAAGGTTCCTCAATGTAATTAGTGCAGGGTGTGTAAAGTTCTCCTTTGTGTTTGGGTAACCCCTCTCTTTGGGCATTTCCCCCCACTGCCTCCTTGAATGTTATATAATGAAAAGTGCTTTAGTTCCCATTCCTCTTTCTCTATTCCTGGACCTAGCACCTGTTGTTTCAGTTATCAAAAACCATGGAAATGGTTTTTTTTTTCCCTGATTATTTCCACATGCTGCAGGTTGAAAACATTGAAATGGTTCCATATTCTAAAGGGTATAAATAACCTTCTTGGAAAATTCTCCCTGTGGTGATTTGAACCCAGCCAAAGCAGAAGAGAAATGAGACTCATCACTTCATGGGAAATCCTGCCATTTTGACTTCTTTTCCAGTTTGAAAAAACAGAACAGGTGTAATTTTTGCCAAAATTAAACCCAAAGTGACTTTGGAGAGCTCCATGTTACTGTGTTCCAAGTAAGCAAATGTGTCCAATTGCAAAAAAGTTGAAAAACAAACCCTGCCTTTCAAACAGGCATCTCACAGTGAAAATCAGGGGGAAAAAAGAAAAAAAAAAATGGAAAAAAAGTCTTAGTGCCAAATACCATAATGTGAAATTTGATGTTTTGACAACATTAGACACTTTGGGAATTTTGCCTCTGAACTGAAGTTTCCTCCCCTCTAAATAAAAATCAGGCAACCTTCACAAAATATAGCTATTTTGAAGGAAACCATGCTGGTAAAATCTTTCTCATGAGGTGCCACATCTGGCATAGGTGAATCTTAGGAAGGAGAAAAGTGGCTGGGATTTTATCCATGACTCTGCCCTGCTGAAAAGGGCTGGATTTACAGGCTGGGTGTCCCAGAGTCCTGCTGCAAATGAGCCTGGGCTCACTGTGCCTGGAGTTTGCAGGGACCCCGTGGCCAGAGGGGCTCCTGTGCCAGGGCAGCTCTCTTGCTTGATGCCAGCTCAGATCTGCCATCATGTCCCAGCAGAAACCCCAGCCAGCTGCCCAAGGCTGGTGTCCTCTGGAAATCAGATGGCTGGTGGCTCCCCAAAGCCAGGAGCCATGGGCACCATGGGACTGGGAGAAGAGGGAGGTGTTCTGCACTGGAGAAGCATTTACAGGGCCACAGAGGCTGATCTCCTCCATGCCCCAGCAGCTGGGCCACACTCATGAGCAGGCACAATGCCATCCTGACAGGTGGACTGAAGTGTAGGTAGCCAAAAGGTCACATATGTGCACAAAAGACATTTGTTGAAAGCAGAGGCTGCGAGCCAGGAATAAGAAATAGTCTGGAGCTCCCACACATCATTAATACAGCATAATCCCCACCACTGGATTAACAACAAAGATAAACATGGGGCTGTGGTAGGTAAAATACAGCTTTCCTGCTTATAGACCAGTGTATTATTTAAAATTATTTTTCTTCCCTTATGTCTTTCTTCTATAGAAGAAAAGGGCAAAAAGGGGCTTCCCACATTTGGCAACCTATTTTGAGAGTTGTGTGTGTCATAAGGGTAGGGAAAAAACCCAACACAACCCAGACGTGTTTCACAGCTTTGGATGTGGATATGAATACAGAATAATTTGATATTAATGTAATGCAATTAAGAGAAAGCTGATGTTATTGTTTGAGACAGACATTATTTCCCCATAGAAGAATAAATCAATTGCAATTATTCCACTTTCTGTAAGAATTTGCACATTTTACTCTAGGTCAAGTCTATCACTGAAATGAGGTACTACTATATTTTAGCTAGCCTGAACAAAGGGCAGAGGCAGTGACAGGTACAACATGTAACTAATCATGCTGCATGAGTAACAGTTCAAAAGCTAATGAGGAACAAACTAGACCTAAAAGCTCTCCTGAGTCTTTGCATTCTTTAAAAATAAAATAAAATAAAATCCAGTCAGAAGATAGATAGATAGATAGATAGATAGATAGATAGATAGACAGACAGACAGATAGATAGATAGATAGATAGATAGATAGGTGATAGATAGAAGCAAAAAAAGAGGCCAGCCTCTCTCTGCTTTTCCACCAAATCATCAGTAATACAAATCCTCTTCTGCAGCTATTTATTGCCACCAGTCTTTGACATGGTCACACTTTGACCCTTCCACCTGTAATGTGATACACAGGAGAAACAAAGGCATGAAGGGAAAGGGCTCAGCTTCCTCTCCTTAATTACTCCATGCAAAACAAAAGCCACCCAAGGAGTTTTTTGGAGAGGAAAACAGTTCTGAGCACCCTTGCAGTTGCTGTGGACAAATGGGGTGTAAGTAAGATCCCCCACCTGGAACAGAGTCGGGGACACAATTGTCACCAGCACTCTCCTCCTGTCTCCAGTGTAGAAACAGAAAATGCTCTTATCCCATTTGGGCACCAAAATTCTTCACTATATGGATAGCTGGTGTGAGGGGAGAGCTGGAGGCACCTTCAGACAGCCAAGGCCAGGTGGAGACTTGGAGGAGAGGCAGGGAGGGTGATGCAAAACGACTGCAAGCCCTGTGTCTCTGAGCCGGATAAAATCAAAGCGTGCTTGGAGCAGCCTGGAAGCCAGGCTGGCCTAGAGAGGGTATGCCTCAGCTGTGCTTTCTTAACAGCTTTCTCAAAAAAGAGATTTTAGGGAGTGGTTTCACATTTGCTACCCTGCAAATTACTTGTATCTAAGACCCGGTTACTGCTGATTTTTGATTGCACAGACCTTGTGTGCCCACAAGATTATTTCAAGATAAATGTGAAGAACATCATTAAGCTTAAAGCAGAGGGATTCCCTGTGCCATGCCATTGCTGTGTGTTTGCAGACCTGAAGCACAGATGGTGGCCCGGGGCACTCTGGCATCCCACCAGGCATGGGTGGACTCCTGCCTGGGATGCAGGCAGGCACCACAGGGCTCAGCTGGGAGGCAGCAGGTTTCCAACACATGAGGACAGTCATGCCAGCTGCTGCCTCCCAGCTCAGACCAGCCCCAGGATGGTCCTTTTCCAGTCCAGTGTGAGATGTGGGAGGATTGAAGCTGGGCTTTTATGGCTTGATGCTGGACAAGGGTGGAGGAGAGCTGTTCACAGAGCTGAGGAGCAGTTCCACTGCTGCCTCCCAGCTGTGCACTGCAGCTTTTCCGTGGGAAAGGCCCATGGAAGAGCCTCCTTCTCCCCTATGGCTGCCAAACACAGCCCAGAGGAGCCACTGAAACTTTCATGGCTTGAGATCACACTCTAGACTGAAAGCAGGTCTAACACAGTTCATCTCCACTATTAAAATGAATATGAGCAAGTGTGGGGCTAAGCTTAATATAAATACCTGATATTAACAAGTTAATTTGCTAAGAACTGTAGAAGACACTATTTCTTTGTATCTTATGCTTGAAGATTTCCTTTGCATTTTATTTGAATACTTGCTGGTGTACCTCTATACTATTGCAGTACCTTCAGCACTTGTATGTGTTGGGGTTTTTTCAATAAACATCAAACAGCTCAAAGATCATATTTTAAAGCTCTTTATTCAGACAGAGAACAGAAAGTCCTAAGTCATCCCTGTTGTGCTTTTTCACATTAAAGAGCAGTAACTAAGAACAACAGGAGCTAATCTGTTCCATGCTTTCATGTCCCTCTAGCGACATGCTACAGGAATGGCTTTAATTGACACTTTGTCCTACACAAAAAGCAGGCTTTCAAGAGACAAAAGACCATGCAGACACCTCACTCCACAGAATATTTTCTCCAAGGCTTCATTTTTCTGCAAGGGTTTCACAGAAATCACCGGAAGTATATTAGTGACAAGAAACCCCTTACATGGTTGAACAGGGAAACTCTCCCAAGATTATGTCCTTTTGATTCAGATGTGTAAAAACAAACAGCTAGAGGGATACCCTTTTAATATTCTTCACAACTTTCCATTGCCTTCACAGCACATTTTAAAAATACATCAGGACTTCAGTTCTGTCTCCTGACAAAAAAGTAATTTTTAAATGACTTTTAAAAGCCTGAGTCATTCCCCACCTCTCAGAGGTGCCCAGGATGATCTGTCTGTGGCAGACACCCCAACAAGCACACGGCAAATGGCTTGGGTTGGGTTTTTAAAGGATACACTCTGATGGAGGAGCTGGACTGAAGGTGCCTCTTTTCTGTCAGTGTGCAAACAAGCACAACTCCCCTGGCACCTGCCTGGAGGGGGGGATGTCCTTGTCCCAGTGAGGAGATGAGGTTCATGCTGTTCCCCAGAGCCTTAAAGGGAACCTATGTGCTGCAGAAACTCTCCTGGCCAAAGCAGGACTGCCCTGTGACCCAATCATCCTGCACCCATGCCCGTGTCCAGCTCTCACTGCATTTTCCAACCCCTACACCCACACACCCACACCCACATCCACACACCACTCCATTAACACTTTTTTGAAGATGCTTATTTGTGACTGTCACATGCCATACACCTCTATCCATCCCCACAGTATCTACAGCATCCATGGTCAGACCAGTGGCATCACCCCTGAGAGAATTACAGCTCCCCACAGGATGTACCCAATATTATGTTGGCCCTATCCATATTTTATCCACCTCTTCCAAATTGTGTTTTAGCATCCAAAGTCAGCATGCAGGATCTCCAGGAAGGACTAGTTCCTCACCACCACTGCAGACAGACAACAGGCAAAAAGGGAGAAATTTTCCCTCCTGCTGGCTCTGCCTGTGTCAAAACAGGGGAAAGAGGAAAAGGAAAAGTGTGATCTACAATGAGCTATTTCAGACTGTCCCAGCTGAGAATCCAAACTTGAATGCTTTGCAAAACAAGCTTTTATCTTAACAAGCTCTATCTATTGACTCTATCATATTGGCCTTTATAAATGTTTCATGCATTCTCCCTTGTCTCCACTCCTTCCTCCATTTATTTGTTAAAGAGAACTTATTAAAACTGCAAAAAATGAATTTGAGGGGCGTTTATTTTAGATACTTACAGGATAATGTAGTAAAAAACGAGTTTTAAAGATTTAGCAGAATCAAACATCCAAGATTAAAGCAAGCAGAGAGCCAATTAACTATGTTACACAGTAACAGGGTAGTCAATAAGTCATAAAACCATCAAGTTGTCTTGGTGCTGAAATGTTTTTAATCATAACTAGATAAAAGCTATTCTGAAGACATGTACTATGCATTGAAAGTATCTTTAATGCACATATGTTTTAACTCTACTTTTTAAGGTAGAGTTAAAAGGAGTTTAAGGTCAGTTTGCAATAGCAGAAAGCCCTCCTTGTAAAAAATTCATATATATAAATTTTTCAATTATATCAACAAAAGGGAGAAAGGGCTCAGCAGTGCAGAAAAGGTAAATACTGGCAGACAGAACTCATTATAAACAATCTTTCACCTTATTTGAACTGATCTGACTCTATAATTTATATTGTAGGCTTCTTTACTAAATATACATTTGAACACAGGCCTTTCTTGCCTAAAATACGATCTTATAGTACCAAAATCTGGGCCGCTTACAACTTTGTCACTAAGATTAGACTAAAAGTGTTTGTAGTTCTGCACATCCACAGCTGGTGGGTGACAGAACCTCCTGATGATGAGTGTAGTTTTTTACTTTGCACCCAGCAAACTCTGGGTCCCACTGTTCTTTTATTTGCTGCCTAGGTGCAGCACAGACTATCCAAGTTCCTCTTGCAGAAAACATTCCAGTAATGCAACAGAAGAGAGGTAAAATGAGATATTCCATTTATCTCATTGCCAGAGGAACTTTTGAACAATGAACTCCATTTTCCCATCCATTACACTAAAACAAAACTGCTTCCTCAAAAAACATCTATGAAATTAGACCAGTGCAACATTGATGGTATGAACTAGAGAATTAGATTTGCCGTACTTGAAGGAAACAATTGAGGAAGATTACAAAAGGAAGGGCAAACTCAAAGTCTTCAGCTATCATTAAAACTATTCATATCCTTAGCAAGGCAGAAAATTGGATCGCTCTCCTTCTGTTCATAATTTAATGGCTTCTGTTCAGTCACAGCCCTACCTACCTGCTTAAAAGCAAATTGTATGTAGCAGTGATGCACACTCATTACCATCCTCTCTCCAGATAATTTGACAGTTCCATGGCATGGTGCCACAGTTGGTCGTTAGCTCCATCCCCAAGTATCACGCTCTCCTGCAAGATGTTACAGTGACAAAGAAACTGCCAGCAGCTCCCTTTGGCTTTCCTCATCTGGTCAGCATCCTCTCCAAGGGAAGTGCTCTGGGGATTTTATGGAGGGAAGCAGGAATGAAACAGTCTCACTGTTCTTGGGTTGGTTTTGTTTGTTCGTTTATTTGGTTGGCTTTTAAAAAATATTTAAATATTCACAGAACGAGCAGTTAACTGGAAATAGTGAAGTGTAAGAAATAACATTTCACCTTTAGATACTGGAAATTGCCCCCATTTCCTCTGACCAATTGGCTGCTTCTTAACCACTTGTGATTTTCTCAGGGGACCCAGGGAAGTCGGTAAAGGCCTAGAGGGATGATTATTCAATCCTCCCTCTCCCCAGTACAAGTTTGCTGTTATCCCAGTATGCTGCACCACCACAGCCTTTTGCATGCTAAGAGGTTAATAGCTGATCAGTCCAACTAGAAGTTTATTATAAAATTGAAGCTAAAAAAAACAACAAGAAAAAAAAGAAACAACCTCCAACTCCATAATTTTCTGCCTTATTGTCAAATGCCCCACCATTTAGACTTGATTTGAATGATTTACTGTGCATATGTTTTTTCTCTGTCTCCAAGCCCAGAATTATTTCCTATTGAGGCTGTATCAGCTGCTGGTGCTTGCAGATTGTCTTTGTCCTTTCCAACCTGCAAAATATCATCTGCAGAATCCAAATCACTGTCTGCCTATTCTCTTATCTTCTACTTCTTTTACCCATCAATAGCCAAGCTGTGCTGTTCAGTAACTACAGCATATTGTAGGAAGAAACTGATAAGTACATCAAACAGCATTCACAGACTACACACAAACATGTGCCACTGACATTTTTTATTGCCTGTGACAAGTCACCCATCCCCACTCAGTCTTTCCAGATGCATAATGCAGATTTCAAATGTGTGTCACTGTAGGTATTCTTTATTATAAAGAACTTATGCATACATAATCACAGCTACAATTTGAAAAGCATAGGTGGATAAAAACTGTATTTCTTTCTAGGATTAAAAAAAAAAAAAAGAAGACGTGACTATGAAATTATAAAATGGAAGAGCTAAATTTTAATATTAACTAAGGACTGATCAGATAGTGTTCTATTTCCCCTTAGCTAAGGTGTGGTAACTGGTCCTGTGTGACTTCCACATCAGTTGCTCTGTAAAGTAATATCCACTTTGTGTAAAATTCATCCCAGTGATCTGGCTTGTGCTCCAGGTGACAAAGAGTTCATGCATAGTTACTGGAGATTAGTCAGAGAGGGGCAGCCCTTTCAATCACCTGCTTTTTTGTGACCTGCTTCTTGCCATCTGAAGCAATCTTTCTATTTTTCCAAACACCTGCAAATTTCCCAGTGACCACAACTCACTTAAATAGAATTTTGCAAAGCTTAAGGCAAATTACTGCAGAAGCTGGTGAAAGTTCTGGAGCACAAATCTTATGAGGAGCAGCTGAGGGAGCTGGGGCTGTTTTGTCTACAACTACCTGAAAGCACTGGATGATCTTAGAGGTTTTTCCAACCTTAATAATTCTAGGATTCTATAGTTCTTTAGATTGAGATTGGATTTGTAATACAAATTTGAAGTGTCATTCACTGCATGAGAGGAAAAAAAATATATTGGGCCAACTTGGACTGGTTAATATGTTTCTCTTCTCATGGGGACCCTTTGAGATTTTGGTCAATCACTTTTACTCTGGTCATAGTTCTCCTCTGCCAAATGGCATTTTTAGTTATCCAGGTGTTGTTCTTCAGGTGTTTTGTAAATGACTAGAGAATCCAAGCCAAGACTACACTAAATGTCACAATTCTAATGAGTCATTTACTTCAATCCAATCCAGCCAAATTTAGGTTTTACTGCAATATATCACCTAGATGATCAATTCTGTAGAAATGTATATTACATGTCTGCATTCAGTATTCCCACTGTGGCAAGACTGGAAAAATGTGATATAGGCTTTAATATTAATTCAAGATTATTGCAGATTAAGTTTCACATATGTTTTGACTATGATTTTATTTTTCACTATTATTTTAGTTTGCCATATTCCCCACACATTTAAAACATTAAACAATCTTTTGCAACTGTTAATCTGTAATCATTTCCCTACTACTGAACCCTAAAAAGAGACTGCAAAACATGGAAAGAATTATGGAAAAAATTATGAAAAGGAGGTAGAAGTATCTGGTTTTTAGGTTTGGGCTGTGACTGACAAGTGGTTCTGTTGTTGATAAAGGGAAAACATCTGTAAAGTTGTAAGCCATCAGGAATGATAACCTCTGAACTCTCACCCCATGCTGAGCTCCAGTAAATGAGTGCTCCTATCTCTCTTGCCAAGCGTAACACGATACAGATGTGAAGTTTGTACCATATGCTGTTTGTATGGCTTTGAATCTTCAAGTTAGATTGGGAGGATTCTTAAAACAGCAAATATGGGATCAAAACAAATTAAAATTAATGGAGTGAGAGGAGTAACTATGTATTTTATGTCAGTTTTGAAAGATTAAAGATTTTTAGATAATGAAACAAAATACACACAATTTTTTACCAGGGCTTTCAGAAAAGATTCCATCTGGCTCTTGGACAATTGAATAAAGTCACCAGCTTCTACTCAAGTTTGAAAAATTAAAAAAAAAAAAGCTTAAACTAGTTTTGTCTGGATAGGCAATTAATACCTGCTGTAGCTGTACTGAATGAGATAGTAATGCAGGAATTAAGAGCATGAAATATTACAAGATAATGGAATAAGTCAGCCCTCAATCTCAGAAGTCATACAAAGCCCTGCAGTTGTGCTCAGATGGACACATCAACTGCAGCCACAAATGCTTCTCCAGTACTTTTCCCTCCAGGCCGGAGGTTTGACAGGAAACACATTCCACAAACCTTTTAATTTAGCTAGGCTCTTTTTAATGAGAAAGGATGTTTTTAAACAGACATGTGCCCTGGTTTTCCTTCCCCTCCTAGTGCAGGCATCAGCCAAATAAATATTATCAAAGGATTAAATATCTTGTGATATTTCATCTGAGTATAGCCCAAATGCTGCACAAACTTTAATTAATCTCCCAGCAAGAGCAGCACTGATCGACTCCTTTGGCAGCAGAGGAGGGGCAGAGGCAGTGGGTCCAATTGCCTCCCACGAGCAGCAGGGCAGGCACCAGATAGCAGCAGTCCCCTGCCTGCACAGCTTTCCTGCTGCCTTTTCTCAGTTCATGAAGTGCATATTGCAATTTATGCAAGGCAGCAAAGCCAATGGTTTCATGCTCACGTGGCAGTGGACACTTTAAATCTCTCTCCACATTTGTTGAGCCCCACAGCATCTCTGCCACCATGGCCAAGGCAGGAGCTGTGAGTGGTTCGGCTGTGTCCACAAGCTCTGTGTTGGAACCAGGGCAAGGGGAATGTTTCTCTGTATGCCCTTGGGGGGGTCTGACCCCCAGGGGAGCACTGACATTGACCCTCATTCATGGAGAAAATTTCCTAGACTTCAAGATAGACTAGAATCCACAAAAATGTGAAATAGATTATAGAGAGTAGTGTAGGTGTATCACTTGGTGAGAAATTTAGGTTTTAGGGTTTTTAGTATGCTGTAGATGGGTTCAAGATGGAGGGCACAGGTGTTGTCTCGAGTTCCTTTTTTCTTCCTTCTTCCTTCTTCTTCATGGGTTTGGGTGGTATCTTGTAATTGGGTAGAAAGGTCCTCATTGTGGGTCTTTAGGGGTCAGTTATTGGGTTAAAAAGGGAAATAATCTAGGTGTCACTTCTTAATTGGGTCCTTTAGTTTTTGATTAGGCTTAAAAGGCCTTGTAACACGAGATTGTTGGCCATTTTTGTGCTGTTTTCCTGCATGCAAGGTCTGGTGCAGACAGCATGCTGAAGTTTTTATAAGATAACAATAAAGAAGCTGAAGACTGAAAAAGTCCAATGCATCTCCTTTTCCTGATACAGAACTGCTCCAGGAGGGCTTCCCACGTCAGGGGAGCCCCCAGGGAGAAGCCCAGCGTGGGGCCAGGGAAGCCACACTCCTGCAAGCTCCAGCCTCTCCATCCACCTCCCCAGGGTGTGGCTGTGGTTCCCAGGTAGGACAGAGCTGGACAGAGCCCTCCAGTCGTGGCAAAGCAGCAGCACGGGGCCTCTGAAGCCTGCCTTCTGACGTCTCAGTTAAGACTGTTGAGTTACTTTATTTCTCTCAATGTCAAAAATCATCACCAGCCTGCATGTGATCTCTCTGTACCTGAGACTACAAGGGTTTGGGCAGGGTTTTTTTCTTTCCTTGTCTTCTTTACAAAAATGTGTCAAAGACATAATTTATTACAATGAAACTGTGAACATACAAACCAAAACTGACATCTCCTCACTTCAAATTCCTTTGTGCCTAGAAGACAGGAGATAAAAAGGCAATTGATATGGGCAAACAAACCCATATTTTATGTCTTTCTCCAGTCTTTCAGTCTGTAATGGGCTGTGGTCTGAAGCTCAGAGGACTTCAGACTGATTTATATGCATTTTTTAAGCAAGGCTCAGCGTTTCAGATTTGTGGCAGGACCAGCAGCAAAAGGACCTGTGTTAGGAGGGGTCAGGCTGTAAGCACACAGCTGTGCTGCTCCTCCCGGGGAGCTGCTGAGTGAACTGTGGCTGGGGCAGGAGGTTTGGAGCATCTTGGTGTGGAACTGTTCACTGGGAGTTTTCTGTGATTCATTGACAAGCTGATCACCATAGAAAACTGTGTTGCTCCCAGCATATTTGTTTGGTTTTATTTATTATTAGACTTGCTTCCTTTTCTTGTTTGTTGTTTTGTTTTGATTTGTTTTGTTTTAATGGATGTAGCTACATTTCTGCAGAAACACCATGGCCTCTGAAGCAACATAAAATGCTTTACCTACAGGAGCAGCCCTCAGCCCCAGGCTCTGCTCCAGCTGGGCTGTGACTCTCCGTGGACAAGGAGAATCCAGGCAGGAGCATCTGAGCACCATTTCACATTTGCCAGTGGAGAACTGTGCAGTTTATTCCCCTGTCTAAGCAAGCTCCTAAGGTTTCTGGGAAATCAGACCGCAGGCTGGTAGAACAAGAAACTACATGGTGAAACTACAGAATAATGCACAGCACCAGCATTTTTCCAGCTAAATCCTGAATAATAAAGGTTAGGAAGGGGATGTTGAGTCATCCATTTTCAAGAGTCCTTGATACAGAATTTTAATTGAAAAAATGGGTATTAAAAAGACTGAAATTTTAAAAACTGGTAGCTTAGGCTCTCAGGACTCTCGGTTTTCCATCTGAAATGGAGAGACAGGTGATGCCTGGAAATGGTTGCATAAGTATATGTATATGTGACCAATTTGTCCTGCCACACTGGTGGAGGATGGCTGTGCACACCTCAGCACAGCCTGCTGGGAAGCAAGGCTGTGGCATTGTCCTTGACTTGAGCATTTTGGTGGCATTGAAGCAGAACCATTAACAATGGCTGCAGCTCTAGCCTGAAAACTGGGTCTGGGTGCTGGCAAAGAGTAATAAATTAGTGTTGTGATGACATCATGGCTCTTATGTTCTTCATATCCAGTGATGCTGGGGTGGTATCACAGGATCATATAATCACAAAGTGTCTTGGTGTGGAAGGGACCATAAAAATCATCTCATTTGAACCACCCCACCACGGGCAGGGATGCCAGCCACGAGATCAGATTGGCCAAGGCTCCCATCCAGCTTGGCCTCAGATAATAGTTCTGTACCCAGCTCCAGAGAGCCAAGCTCAGCCTCACTGGGGTCTGGGTCCATCGCCCTCACTTTGAGATCTCAGGGTCTCCCTCAGTCACACATTCTACACGCCTGTGCCAAACCTGAGCATCTTTTTTTGGCTGTGAACAATAGCACCAAACTACTGAATACTAGGGTCAGGAAGGAAACATTCTCTGATATTTCTATGCTGACAAACAGATGTAAAGAAAAGCAGGCAATTTTTTTCCTCCTCTGCAGTTGCCACGGGATTGTCCCTGCTGACAATGTGAGTGACGCTTTTCCCTGTGCAATTCTTGGCAAGAGTAGCAGGAAGAAGAAAGGGTTGAGCCAGAATCCACAAGCAAGGCTGTTCTACACCTCCTCAAGCTGAGCTGGCCATACATCTTCTCAGGAAATAAAAGCAGTAGGAAGCAGCAGTATCCACAGTAACTTAACATCATATGCAGGCAAAGTGAGACAAAGCAGGGTATATAAATAAAAGGGGCAATTATTAATTTTTTGCATATGCTTAGCAAATGCTTTGCTGAATAGTGTTTCATATTATGAGGAATATAATTTGGGATTTTTTCTTCAATTTCAAAATTCAGGCCAGATTCTCTGAGAATTTCAGTGAATTCTCAAAGACCATTCTGAGTATTAAATGGAAAATTATAAATCCTCATGTCCAGACTAAATTCTGAGAATTGTGGAATTTCAGCCAAGGTATGGTTGTGGTGATATTAAGTTTCACTGGATGTTTTCCAGTTCACTAAATTTGGAACAAGTCAAAAATAAAAATAAAATAAACTATCCACATTGACTGTCACCTAAGAGTAACCCTGAAAAGCATTTAAGAGTGAAGCTGCAGAATCAATCAGTCTAGAGATTCTTGCTTGACCCTATTTTCTTGAGCATTACCAAGTCTCAAACCAAGAGACTTTCCTCCTGTTAGATATAACAAAGGATGGGAAATGTCACCTGACAGAATCAAAGTTAGAGCTGCTTTTTTTGTGTCAAGGGCTGACACTCAGCAGTGAAAAGTTCACACACTTATTGATGTTCTTGGAGAGGTTGCTCCTGACACAGAACTGCAAAGTCCAGCAAAAAAAAATATTTCTGGTTTTGATGAAATTTATAAGCAAAATGGTGGGCAATGGTTGTGTTGCTGTCACCAGATCAATTATGTAACCATGTAAGTAAGGCAAAAAATGTGTAAAGAATAGGTTTCCTTTTAGCTGACGATTAACAAATAGATTTAATTTGGTGTTAAGAAAACATTCCTTGGGTGAAAATGATAGTAAAATTGTGAGAATTTCACTTGAGTTTTGCCCTGCTTCTTAGATCAAACAAAGTGTGTTTTAATACCTAATGCTTTTAAAATATAGAATTAGTCAAAATATCTTCCTCAAATTCACAGGTGAATCTATTGTTTATCAGAGAGTTCTACAGCATTTTTAAGTGGTTCTATTTACAGTGTTTTGCAGCCATAGTTTAGACTGGCCAAAGCATAAAATAATAACTTGTCTATAAAATAAAATAAATTAGAGTGGTTTTATCTTGTCTTGCTGTGTAGTGTATACAAAACTCCTGAGCAGGTTCCTAGGGCAGTTTCTTTAGAGCTCAGGTTTTCCTGGGTCTTTACAGAATGACATGCTGAAGAGTAACTGTAGAAAATAGACATCTCTTCCTAAAGTAAAGATAGGTGTAAACAGATATCTGAGAAGATCAGTACTTCATGAAATTAAGCACTATAAAAGCTTCTTCCTGAAAAAAAAAATTGCATTTAAAAATTACATTAGACAAACCAAAAACAATTAACAGGGAAATGAGGCAAAATTTTCTCCTAACAAAGCACATCAAGTGCAGAACCTGGAATCCAGCTCAAGTAGTTGATTTTCAGCACCTTGCAGCCAGGCTGTGTTGGCTCAGGCTTTTGAGATCTTTGGTTTGTCTCTGCTCAGGACAATTGCTGTGAAAACCTGGAGTGAAAACCAGACTTAGACAAGGGTAGCAATGAGCACAACTGTGCCCATTGTTTAAGCTCATAATGGCCATGCTCACTCTTGCTGGATACCTGGGGTTTGTTTATTCTTGGATCATTGTCAAAGTGGGTTACAGAATGCAGCCATTTCCCTTATTTCATCTTGTTTCCATATTTTTCCCAGTATTTAAACAATAGCCAGCTTTCTTATTTCCATAGTTCACTTTTGAAGGGAAAACAGATCAGATGTGAAACCTGATTCTAAATGAGATCCTGATTTTTTTTCCTATTTTCCCCCAGAGTTGGTGGAGTTGTGAGGAAATCAGAGGACTTATACAAAGTCACAAAGTTCTTCAGGTAGGCCTAGAATGGAGGATTCTCTTGGTTTAACAGCAGTTTAACTGCTCAGCTCTTGCTAATAGCTTTTTTTTTTTGGTCTCCAAATAAACAAAATGCATTTCAGAATTTTCTTGCAATTTTTTTTCCTTTAATAAAAAATAATCACTTTCTAAAAGACATCAAAATGCAAATGGAAAAAAATATCTCCATAAATCGCTGCATAGCTTTATTTGTCATTGTTATTTATTACAGTATTTGTGTTAGTTATTCATGGAGGTTCTGGATAAGCCTGAAGCCCTTTGCTGAATAAGGCATTGAAATTAGCTCTTCTGCCCACCCCTACACAATCTGACTCTCCTTTATTAACTCCCTTCATGAAATGCACAAATCACTTCCTCTCAGTGCCTCACATATCCCTGTTTTATGCTTGAGGATCCATTTCCTCCTCATTTTGTCCACCCAGCCTGCAAGACAACATATTTCCTCCCTGTTTCTCTTACAGAACCTGCTGTCTCGGCAGAGTCTTTTTGTGCTGCCATAACACAGCAGCAGTGGGATTTTTAAAAGTGGAAGCTAACAGAAGGGTAAAGGCATCAAACACTACATATTACAGTAGAAAGAGCCCTAAAGGACTTGTCATTATCCTGGACTATTTGTAATTAATGCTGGGAAAGAGATGATTCCTCTCCATAAGGTCATCTATGATAGCATGTTTAATTGCATCAATTCCATCTTCTGCTCTTACCATAACTGTCATGCTTCCAAATAACTCTCAAACAGAGGCAGTACCGGGAAATGCTGGCAGAGCCTTTCCCTGGTCTCCCAGGGGAACAAAATGCTCTCTCCTCTAACTCAGTGGCCCCCAGGATTCTTAGGGTCTTATGTACTTTCAGACATGGAAGCATATCCAGCAATAAGGCCAACTGAAGTGGCCTGTGATTCATTTTAGATTAGGGGATTTCAGGAGCAGGGAGGATGAGCACAGGAGCCATGGACAGCAGTGGCAAGAAGAGGTCAGGGATTAGTTTTGTTACTTCTGTAAGGGCCATTTCTGAAGTGCAGGCTGTGCTTTGGGAAAGCCATCCTTCTGCTGGGATACCCAGAGAGGCAGGATGTCCAGGGACTGAGCGGAATGGGTAGGACAGGAAAACTTAAGCTGCTCATTGGCTTGATTCCTCTTCACTCCCTCCCCAGCTCCTGTGTTTTCCTCTTTCTTTTGACACTTTAATCTTTCCATTACAGGCCCAAGACCACCAGATCCTTTGCTGCTTTCGAAAATCCATGAACAGCACTTACTACACCTCCTGCTCAAGCCAAACACAGACCTGGCTTACTTCTTTCTTTCCCCCAGTCAATTTTTATTCAGTGCTGTTGCATTTAGCCCTGCCTTTTGCTGTTCTTCCCCTCTGTTCTTGTCTGTGGTGACCTATCAAAGCTCAGCAGCAAAAGGTCTTTTGTTATCTCCATTGCTACTTCTTGTTGAATGTTGCCACAGGCCCCCAGCCAGGGAATAGTTAGCACTGACTCCATGATTGCAGAGGGCTGATCAATTGCTTTATTATATCATCTTATACTATATTATACTATACTTATTAAGAAACTCAGTACCCCTTCCAGCCAGTCTGATACAGCTTTGACCTAATTGGTCAATCAATCCAAACACCATCCAGTGTCCAATTAAGAAATCAGCCTTTGGTAAACAAATCTCCATGACACGTTCCACATGCGCACAACAGCAGGTGCAACAAGTGGAGATAAGAATTGTTTCTCATTCTTTTCTCTGATCTTCTCACAGTCTTCCCTGGGAAAATGCCTGGGAGAGTCTGTGCCTGCTCTCTGTGGCCAGAGAGCTGCTGCCACAGTGGAATTCTGAGATATAATTCATAAAAACCTGCTGCCTGTCAACTGTTAATACTTCTAATTGCCTATTTTCTCTGGTACAATCATGCAGCCTTTTAACATTTCACTTCCCCCCTCTCCTCTAGGGAAAATGTATCCTATGCACAGAAATTTGACCTTGAAGTCCTTTTGTCAATGCTGAAGGAAGGAACCATTCAGATTGTTAGAAACATTATCAACTCAAATGCCACTAACTTCCCAGTCATGCTCTTTAACAGCTGGATAGCCTCATTACCTTGCTGTTTTCTTCAGCTTTCTCGGGACAGAGAAATAAGGATGTTACCCTTAATTCCCTTGGCTTTTTTGTTTTGTGTGTTCACATCAGCAATGCTAGTAAAGACTTGATTTGGCATCCTACCTGATCCCTTCCAGGTCTGGCTCCAGTATCCACCAATAGTTCATGGGTTTTATATTATTACTTTTCTGTAGCACCTGCACTGCTGAAATGTGAAGTGAATAGGAACAAGGGAAAAGGAGCAGGCACAGGAAATTAAATAAATTAGAGCCAAACACTGAGAGGGAATCTGAAGAACTCCTCCAAGTATGAATCTAACTGCAAACAAGAGGGGCAGAAGGTCAGTCTTTATAGAGTGTCACAACAATTTGTGGATTTTCTACTGCCTTCAGTGACCAGTAGATCTATGAGTTTTAAGGAGCACAGAGAAGCACATCTTACATTTGAAGAAGGGGTTATTTGCCCAGCTTCTGACAAATGAGAATACCCCCAGGTGTAAGATAAGCCACTTTTCAAGTGTGTTTATCACAGAATATTCTCCGTTCATTTTAGCCTTCTTGTTTTCCATCATCTTTCTCTTTAATGCTTTATTTAATTTTCTTTACATGGTATCCCAGTTTGCTATTTTGAACCTGAGGGTTGGGGTCCTCTTCTTTTGCTTCCCTTCATAGCTTTGACTGTCATTTTAATTCCTTCTCTAGTGTATTTGTGACCCCAACTAATATACTGAAGCCCAAATTGTCCTCTAATATTATTTTGTCAACCTTCTTTCCAAGTTACAGTCAAACCCAGCCTTGTTTCTTTGGCTGTCAGCTGATGTTCAGATTGAATTAGAAAGCACTCTCATTCCAGATTTAGAAATATATTTCCTCTACTTAATGCAATCTTGTCTATGTCTGGGTAATTAAAATCATCTATTACTACCATTCAGGTTCATTTACATGTTTTATCTTTTAAAATTTATGCAATAATTACATAAAATACCATGTTCCAACGGGCCAGCTGGATGGAGTACAAATAGTATGGCATATCCTATTATGGAAACATACCTCCAGCAATGAGCACTGACTCAATCATTTCCAGGCTTTGCTATGACCACAACTGAATAATCTTCCACACATAAATCAATATATATTTGTTTGCATACCTGCTTCTTTCCTCTAGGACTGTAAAAAAATCTGATGGGGCATTCCTGAAGATAAGAACCTGATAAGGAAGGCATTGCTCCATCTTCTGCCCCCATCCTAAGTGAGATAAAAAATAGAAGTATTGAAAAAAGCTCCCCAGTGACCCCAATCTGGCAGACATTTAAATGTGGTAGCAAAGTACCCAAAGATGGTAAATTCCTCCCTGAGAAAAAAACATCAATTTCCCACAACTGTGTTTTGCCCGTGTTCCAAAGGTGATCCTCTTCACAATAGGAATATATTTTATTCCATTTGCAGTAATTAACTGCTATTATCAGCTTCAGTGTCTGCTTGCTTTTGAGATCTTCCTATTAAAACAGCGTGTGATGAAGTTCTGTGTACACTGCTAACAGTAGTTTAAGGGCTGACTTTTTTTTGGTGAGGAGACTTTTGTGAAGCTAGATTATTTCAGCAATCAACATAAAAAGATACTAGAATAATAAAATTCTTAAAGGTTCAATTTCCTGGGCATTACAGTTTTATTGTAAAATACAATAAATTCTTTCAACTTTTAATGAGACCTCCTTGCTCTCCAGCACTAAAATTTAAAAAATATTTTTCCATACATGTAGATAAACTGTAAGTAATTTGATTTGACAAGGCACAAAAGGTAAAACCATCTAAGCAACCCTAATTATCAAGTTACTTGTGAGACAATGCACCAAATCTGAAGGGACTGAAAATTTTAGGCTTTTCTTCAAAATAAATCAGCAGAGAAGATTATGACAGGTACACTCAGTCTCCTTTCATAGTCCACCCCACTCCATTCATTCAGCTGCACACTCTAATGAAAGAACAGCAAAAGATCCCTTTTATTGAACCATCCAGCTTCTTTGTCAAAATATTAAAATACTTCACTGCAGAATGAGTGACGTTCCAAAGCAGGAAAAACATCTTCCCTGTGGACTTAAACCTCCTCAAGCAGGAAAACACACTGCCTGGGAAGGGGAGCCTGTGAGATGCAGAAAGTTTGTGCATTGGAGCTGAGGTCAGTTTTGTTTCTGAAGGCTGATCCAAGTCCCTGCAGATCCATCTGCTGAGCTCAGCACTGGTGGAACATGGCAGCTGGAATGGCTGTGTCTGTTCCTTTAACATGTGCTCATGTTTTACCAAAGGGCTGCTAGTTAAAATATGCATCTTTTCCTTCTTCAGCTCCTCTCCTTCAAAGGCACAGCTATTCATCCTCCATTCCTTTTACAAACACGTGATGAATACAGATCCAAATCCTACTGCTTTTCTCAAGATTTGATATTCCTGACATCAAATCTCAAGGATCAAAGAAAAACATTCATTAAGTCTGTCCAGCATTGCCATAATGAAATGAAATATGGTGCTTTAAATATCAAAAAACACCTTTCTCATGAAGTAAGGGCACATTCACTTCTCTTATTTACCTGGTGGCTTAAGATTTTGTCAGAAGTTGTACCAGTCTGGGAGATGCAAATACTGTTTAAATATCTTAAAATATGAAGGGACAGACTGCTTATTAAGTAGCTGGGCTTTTATTTCCTTACCAAAGTATGCCATCATGCTCTGGGTCCTCAGGGAGCCATCTCCAGGAACCATAAAAAATGCAATTTCTGGAACTAAGGATTTCAATATTTCATCTCTCTAGCATTCAAGAAAACAACCTTTACAATAAATGTAAGCCTGGGTGTTAAGTACCAATTGACACTTGAATACAGCTGAGTTTTTGTGTCATTTTTATTAAATCTACACAGGTCATAAATAAATACTTATATAATGTGGCAGTGTGGCACCGAGGTGAAGTTCAGAAACCCACAACTAATTTTCAAATATACAAACTATTTCATTATATCAATAAATTTCTTTCTTATCATAAATGATGGAAGGGGGCAAAGAAATCTTGAACATTGTATTTTTCTTTTCAATAAACATTTATGGAGAGGATGGGGACAAGGTTTTGCACATACAGACTGTTAGGTATGCAGATAGAGGCCAGTTATAAATATAAGCAGTGACATCTTACAGCAGGGTGTGGGGGGAACATCCTGGGTAATCAATTTAAGCTGACAGTCAGTATCACGAGACACATGATATTAGCTACACTGGCAGTGTTATCTGGGTGAGAGAAGGGTCAGTTTCCATTAGGAAACCCATTTTCCAGAGATTTGGAACCTGACACAATAATTGCTAAAACTTGGCATTAAAAAAAGTTTTCCATTCCCTAGCATAATTTCCCCTTGAAGAACTGATGACCAAAACTGAGATGGCTATTTTAGGATGGTTGAAGACAGAAAGAAGGGAAAGCCCCACCCATTAGAGCAACACCAGGGGTCTGTTTTCTTTCCACTAGCAAAGGGAGCTGCAGACTTCTGAAAATAACAAATGGTTGGAAATTTTCAGTCACAGCCAGCTCATGGTATAGGCAATATAGTGCCCAGCATAAAGGGACTGTGTACTTTGTATTAAAAGAAGTAAAAAACTAGAGCCAAACAAAGAGGGCAAAGAGAAGCTGCATCCCCCCACTCCTAACCCACAGTTTCACCTTTTTCCCCTGATTTTTCCTCCCTCTCGAGACCTACTCTGCTGTGGCCACAAAATCACTGCACTGCCAATAAATCACTGCACACGTTGTCCAGATGCCCACCTTTCTGAGGCAGATCTTTATCTTCACTGCTCAGAACCAAAATAGTCTTATCTGTTTTTTAAAGCAGCCTGCATCAAGGCTTGGAGGATTCTAAAAGGGGATTATAAAAGGGCACTACCAGAGAGAAAGTTTGTCACCCAAAGAGTAAAACAAACGTGACAGATGTGATGAGAAAGCAAGAGATAGGAAGGCTGCTATCCCCAGTGATGGGCCTATTAATTGCAATGTGGGGAGATGAAGTGAGCAGCCAAAAGGTCAGGCAGGAAGACCTGGTCTCATGACACCCCATCCAGTGCCATATCCACTACAATTCCCTTCCTCCTGAGACACAGCAGAAGGTTTGGGGGTTTTTTTGTTCTGAGAAAGGACTGCAGAAATGGTTTTGCCTTCTCCATGCAGCCCTGCTGCTCACAAAGCTTTCCAAGCTGTCACCAGAGCAAATATACATAATTTACTAATAATTTAGTTCCAAGATGCATTTTTTGTTCACTCTTTATAATTATAAGGATTTTTAACTCAGAAATGCTCACTTTAAGAAGTAAATAGAGTATTTTCTACTGCCAAACCTTCAGGCAGTTAAATTTTACTCAGGCTGCTATTGATTATTATCTGCTGAAGGATTTAAGGAGGCCTTGATTAACGAGCAGTTTTAAAGATATGGACTTGGTGAGGAAAAGCATCTGCAAGTTCAGAGGGTGAGGTGTAGCCAAGGCTCTGAAGCCACTGCAATTGGGCTGTAAAACTGACAGAAACAGGGTCTGTTAATGAGACTTTTGGCAAATCTTTTAATCCCAACCAAAATTTAAAGCAACTTTTTATCAAAACATCAGCATTTCTGGTCCTAGTCCTAAGTAGATCTTGTAAATGTAAAAAGCAGTAAATAAAGAAGTAGGCTTTTCTGGACTTTCCAACAGTTCCTTAAAGTGCTGAAGTTGCTTTGGCTTCTAAAAATGAACAGAAGGATCCAGGCTATTTTGTTCCAAGCAGTTTGTTCAGCTCTGTCCTTACATTAATAGGATGCTGTCCTCAGCTGCTGAGCTGAATCCTGCTCCAGAACTGGTGCCACTACTCTCCCCTTGGATGTTTCAGCTGAAACTCATCCAGATGGAACTTGGAAATATAATAGGGAAAAAAATGGGGGGGGGGGGGGTTGGGGGTTTTTTTTTCTTTCTTATTTNNGGGGGGTTTGGGGTTTTTTTTTCTCTCTAACTTCTGCACGAAATAGAGTTCATTTCTTTTGAAAAGAGAAAATGGAGATATAGTCTGATATTGGAGGGAGTGTGAAAAAAACCCATTCACATCCTCAAATATTATAAAAAGGACTGAGTGTGATTAGATAGTGATTCAAAAAAGTAAGTCATAAAGACACTGACATGTGTTGAGAGGTCAGTACTTAGCTGGCCACTTGTGCCCAAAATTCTGGCCAAAGTACTGGAATTCATCACCACCTCAGCAATTAGAGGCTTGCTCAGCCTCTTAAGTAGACAGGGAAAGAAGCAGGAAAAAACTGCAGGAAGACCTTACATTTTTGAGATGCCACGGAATTGTTGAGCTGCCTCACCCAAGTTTCCTTAGAACTTGCAAAGAGCAGAAAAGTTCAACTGACAGATGATTTCTTTTCCCTGTGTTCAGCCTCCAATATGATCTTCTCCGTCTTGACTCAGGCAAGAGCTGTGCTAGGCTACTAGCATGGCTTGTAACATTCTCTGAACTTCTGAATTTTAAGCAGGAATTAGTGACCAAGGTTGTCAGGCATTGTAATGATTTGAAATTTAGCAAACATGTCACTTGGAGACAATAAAGTTCATCATATGCTCAGCCATTTTTTTCACACTGAATATTTAATATGGAGATAAGTTTCAGCTGGGAGATGTATATACTGTTAATAACACTGCTAGGGAGTGGTTAGGGGAAAAATCTAAAAGATATGCCCTAGATACATAGGGCATATTAGATAAAACTAATTATGCTGTTCAAGTAATGGTTCTGGACCAGTTCTCCTTTGGTTTAAAATCAGCATCACCCGCTAGAGTTACATCAGATTCAGATCCAGCCCCAAATCCCTTTTCCTACACTTGATGAATCACTTCTGTTCTTAGTCTTCACAACAGCAGTAGTTCAGTTATTTTGCTGGATCTGTTTTAATTTACCTGTGAAACCAGGGCTTCCTCAATCTCCGTTACCATAACAGTGTCACATTAACACAATTTTTAACATGTAAATTGATTTGTTTTGATTGATTTTGTCTGACCTTTAAAAATGAATGAGAATATTTCAATGGTGTAATAAACCACATTTGGGGAGTCTAAACACTCTAAAATACAACAAATGTGGATAAATTTGCTTAATAGCAGAAAACTTAGGAAGTGGTTTCTGGGCTGACAACCAGAAGTTTTGCAGGCTCTCAGAGCTCAGAAGATTGCAAAAACTTTAACAGGGAAAAATCCCCTGCAGTTTTGTGCAGTTGTTTTGCAGTGTGTTTTAGGGACAAATAAGCAGTGCCAGAAGGACACATTCTCTGCTCTGAAGATAAGCAGGTCATTCCCATGCATGCTGGATGCTTCCAGAAGCAAAGGAAAACCTTGTGTTGGAGAACCTGGCCCCTGCCCTACATTTCCTGTCACCCTCCATTTCCTCCATAAAGCCAGAGGTAGTGAAACCTCACAGAACAGAATAGAAAAGAAAATACAGAGCTAATTAAAAATACTGAAATATTTTCCATGGCAAAAATACAAGAAGGAGCTTTGCAACTAATAAACACACTGCCTTATCTTTTCAAACATGATAAAAGAGAAAGTAGGCAATAAAAGGTACACAGAGTGCACAGAGCAGTAACAGCCAAGTATGAGTGTGTTAAAGGAAGTGGAGCCAGGGGATTTCAGGTTATTAAGGAAGAAAAAACCAGAAATCCTGTGAAGGAGATAGGCCACCAATCTTCATTTTGATTCCTAGCAAAAGTGTGGAACAAGCTGTCCCCTGGAAGATAAGAGTGGATACGCAGCACATGCTATAGATTTGTCATGAGCCAGCTGTGTCACATCTATCCAACTTTCTTTGAGCAGATGGAGGGCTGTGTGAGTGAGGGAGAAGCAACAGGAGTATTTGACCTGAATAAGGCTTTTGACACTATCTCACATGACATTCTCATTAGCAAGCCAGGCAAATACTCTCTTAATGAAATTGGTATGAGAAGGGTGAAAAAGTGATTGGAAATCTATACATACCAAGTACTTATCAATGGTTCATTATCCAAATGGAAGGGTGTATTGAGTGACATTCTGCAGGAGTCTGTCCTAAGTCTGCATTTATTCAATATTTTCATTAGCAGGGATGATGGAATAGGAAGTATGTTTATTAAATTTGCAGAGGATATGGAGCAAGAAGGGACTACAGGCTCATTGAAAATTCAAAATGAACTTGTCTATTGAAGGGACATTCTGAAAATTAGCAGGAAGATTAATGGAATGAAGTTTGTTAGGGAGAAAAAACTAAGTAAATAATATTTGGACAGGAATGACCAACTGCACCTATCTGAACAGGGTGGAAATGGGCTTTGCTATAATTTTATGCACAAAGACCATGGGGTTATAGCAGCTCAAAGGTGGCCATGAGCCAGTGATGTCATTTCTAGCTCAGGCAGGAGTGCTGCGAGAAAGCACATCAAGTAATTCATGCATCTGACTCAGAACTAAGAAAGGTTCTGTGAGACTTTTGTTTTATTAGAGCACAGGGTGCTGAGAAAGATACTGTCCAAAAAACAGCAGCAAGAGTGGTGACAATCTACACTAACACAGCCAGTGGTGTGGGCAAAGAACTGGGGCTCTCTGTGTTACTGAGGAAGAACTTCAGCACTTAAGAAGACCAAAGGCTGTCAGAGATAGAGATATGACAACAGATATGGTCTGCTTTCCATGTCCATGATGGACCAGATGGAACCAGAACTAATGAGTCTAATTTTTAAATGAGGAAACTTCCTGATAGATACAAGGGAAAATTTAATGGTAAGGACAAACAAACTCTCAAATATGTTGTCTGGCAATGTTATCAAGTCTTCAAAATAATGTTTATAGGTAAGTTGGACAATCAAGATTTAAAAATAATGCAACTATGGATGATGTGCTCAGGGCATTAGATGATGAACCTTCCCTTCCAGTTCTGTGATTTTATCAGGTGAAGTTATAGATGTTCTAAAGAAGTGGGGCTAAGCTAAAGGAAATTACAATATCTGGAGATGTAATTTGGGTAAGCTGAGTGCTCTCTCATGCTGGAATTCAAAGAACTGGACTATGAAATTTTGAGAACAAATATCAAAACATATAGCTAATGCATCTTTATGATTTGGAGTCTCTATATATAAAGAAAGAGGGAGTGAGGAATGAAAATCTAGAGGCCACACATTCTGATCTAGTTTGTAAAACACTTAAGAATAAATTCTGAAGGGAATAAAACCAAAATGAAACACAGAAAAAAGTTTTGTTGAAGGTTAGTTGTTTCAAACCCAGACTTCTCACTCAGTTTTTTCCTTAGGATGAAATGTCCCCCCAGCTCAGTACCTGGGAAATTAATAGTTAAACTGAGCAAGCTGGAGATGAAAGCAAATCATTTAATTAGCGAGGAACTGACTGAAGGGGAGATGGCAGTGGATTAGAGGAAGTTTTTAGTGAAGCTCCAGAAGGATAAGTCTTGGGACCACTAGGTGATCTGGCTCTAAAAGTGTAAGTCTTTGCTGATGACACAGAGTTGAGAGTTGTCACTAAGACATTGGAAAACAAAGAAAGAATTGTAGTGCTATGAAAAATGCTAGAAATTTAATGTGGTTTCACAGCCAAGGTGCATGTCATGCACATGGAGACTGATGAGAGAGCTGATTAGAGAGTTCATGAGCTGGACACAGCAAAGAGGAAAATGCTCAGGGATTTCAGAAGAAAAAAACATTCTTCAATGAGTCATTAATGTGTTGTGAACTGAGTAAGAAGAGCAGCTGAAATAATAGATGGTATCTGTTAAGATATCCCCAACATTAAGGAGGAAGTATGAGTGCCATTGTGCAAGGCACTGACAAGAGCTCAGTCTGAAGACTGGATTTAAGGAGTGGATGCACTGATTGGGTCAGATAAGGGAGAATATATTTTATGAGAGGAGATTGAAAGTCTTACTCTTCATTTTGTAAATTTATAAACAAAAACAAAATAGTAAATGGAGGAAATTCACAGTCAGAGAGATACAGAGGCCAGTAGCATGGTGATGCAAATTCCAGAGAAAAGGGTGATTTTAGCTAAAGGGCAATGCTAACACAAGACCGAGGAACCATGAACAATTTTAGCTACTATTAGGAAGCTTTCACCTCTGTAATAATATGCTGATATTGGCCCTGTGTGGACCTGCTGTTGAATTTACTTAGAGTTTGATCTTTTTCTGAGCAAGGATCCTAAACTGTGTTATATTTTGGGATGGCAAACTCTACTTTCCCTTTGCACTTCACAACTCTGTGCTCCCACAAACTTTTCCTTACGTGGCTAGAATAAGCAAAAGGGAAAAAAGTTGGGATGTGAGGCTTTGAAACAATGATGTGGTGATACTGTGGTTAAGGGCCACACAAGTTTCATTGTTTTCAATGAGTATGAAATTCCTTTGTACCCTGACAGACTCTCAAATCTGAATTCCCTAAGCACTGGAAGGAGTCCATATAACAGTGGGCTTTGGGCCTGGAGGTCTCAGGGCAGCTGTATTTACCAAGAGAGGGAACACCACACATCACAGCCTTCCTTCCCTTCCTGTCCCAGTGTAAGATCTTTGTTGTGAGCAGCCTTGTGCAAAAGCAGCTATTCTCAAATTAGGGAGAATGGGATAATGTGTCACTTAAAAGCCAGATGGCATTCAAAATGCCAATCAGAGCAAGTCCTGATTTCTGCTAATGTGCTGTCATACATTGCCATATGCACAAGTACCAGTCTAGATTTCCTCCACAAACTGATCATGAGCTATTTCCTGTTAATTATTTAGGGTATGTATCTGATTACCTAAGAACAGCCCTCACTGCTCAATTAGGCATCTCAGACTTTTAGATACAAGAAGAATAAGCAATACAAGGCAAGCACCTAACATAATAACCAGCTTATGTTCTACTTCACTTATTAATATGTTTCCACATGTAAAGGCAAACATTATTATTGCTTAGAGAATAAGTATTCCAGAGCAGTAATACCAAGCAAACAGACTTGTGGCACACATGCTCAGCAATGTCAAATAAGAAGGGATTTGATCATGGTCAAACTGAGCTGTTGGCCAGAAATCCAGGCAACATTTATTTTGGAAGCTTTCTAACAGCTGTCCCTCTGGGTCCACTTTATGATAAGTGTCTCTAATATGTGGCAGTGCTGGTCAAACACCAGAAATAATCTGTTTGCTCTTTCCAAAAATTCCAGCCAGCTGGTCAGAGGATAAAGGAATTTCATAAAGAGAAGATTCATAATTTCCCTCTGTATTCTGTATGGAAATATTTGGCTGCATTTAATTCTTTCTTATTTAGTACTATGGCATCAACACATATTTAGAATTTGAATATAAATTATGAACCTTTAATGTAACAATGGCACAGACAATATTTTGCCTATTGTGCTTAACATAGAGATGTTAGAAAGAAAGTCTTAGAGTAAGTTTTCAAAGTATGTCTCTAGGTAAGAAACATGAGAATCCTCAATGTCTTGTGGACTTCAGAAATTCCATAGTCCATATGTCAACAGCATGACAGCATGGGAACTTCCATAGCAAGTCAAAATAAAAATCCACCCAGTCCAATAGTGTCTTCAGGAATGGCCAGGACTAGATGCTAAGGCAAGAAACAGGACAGTTGTAAGCTGGTGTAAACCCTCCACATCAGCATCAATCAAAGTAAATAGGCTGAGGACAGCAAATGAAATAAATGGAAAAAGTAGTGTGAGAAGATCAAAACTAAAAGAAGTCAAAAAAAAAAAAA
>VXBC01005406.1:1068372-1253296 GCA_013399945.1 Ploceus nigricollis
AAAAAAAAAAAAAAACAAAAAAAAGACAAAAAAAAGGACAAAGAAATGAAAAAGAAAAGAAGAAAAGAAAACATAAAAATTTTAAAAAGCCAATATTAGCCTACACTCCTTAACTACATCATGCAATCCTCCCCCCCCCAAAATGTATGCTCTGTCCAGCATATTTTTTTTTAATTCTATTAAAAAAACTCCAACTCCTTATGATATTCTAGCAAGCACCCCAGAGGCCTATTAGCAACCTCCCCAAATCCACTTCAAGGCAATACTCCTGTAACTGAAATCAGCTGTCTCATTGCTTCTGTGCAAGCCAGCACACTTGGATTCAATCAGAATACTATTTGCTCAGAAAGCTGGGAAAATAGGGTTATTGCTCCTGAAGCCTGGAACAAGGCTCTCAGACTCACAGAACCTAAAGCCAGGAGCACAAAATTGGCTCAGCCCCTACACAGGTAGGTACCTTCAAGGTACTCTTTGCACAGGCCTGCTAAATCCTATACTCAGCAAAGGCATCCAGGTTTGTCCTGATGCAGTGGACACTGTACTTGCCATAGTAGCTCATCATTGCTGTATCATCCTTAAGTTATTGCCCTGGTTCTACCCTGCCCTCTCTGGCTCTCCAGAGTTACCTTTAAGCCACAGATATCAGAAGGATACCTTGTCCTTAGTGTTAGCCTGACCAGTGCCAGAAGTAGAGTTAAAACCACCCCTTTGCTCCTACTTCTCTCCTCCTGAGCCATGGCTCCTCTTAGACCTTTTTGCCACTGCAGCAGAATCATCCACAGTTTTCCCATGTCAAGGGATTTTTAAACCCTGTCCATCATGAGATCTGGATTTATGACAGAGTTCAATGCCAGTTGGCTTCAATGGTCATTGAATTGCACCCTGGAGGATTTCTGAGATACAAACAGCAGAATGAATTGGAGTACTGCATCCCTAGAGATTGGCTCTAAGACAATCTTATGTCTTCCCCTGGCTGCAAAACTGCACAATGGACGACTAATTTACACTGCTGTGGGAGAACTGTATTCCAGTAATCAGGTTCTCAGCTTTAAAAAGCCTTGGCTTCAGAAGAGAAAAAAAAATTAAATGGTGAAATGTTTCCATTCAAATCATCAGCACCTATGTACAAAAGACAGAACTCTGAATTACACAAAATTGTATTTCACTCTCAGGAAAGGAAAAACGGGACAGTCTGATCTGGAACCTGCTGAGTTTCCCCAGCCAAGAGAGCAGAAATAGAAGATGTGGGCACAGAGACTTTGCAACTCTGCAAGCGCCTTGTGAGTAGTTATTGAAGGAAAGGATTTTGTGAGAAAACTGGAATCTGCTCATTGTGAGCTAAGTAAAAGCTTCTTCAGCTGCAGCCAACTGCAGTTTAATTTAGACTGCATTCACACTGACAAAAGCATAGTGTCTGAATTGCTTGCACTAATCATACCCTGCCCATGCACTTTGCTTACAGATGGTCATTAATACCATAATGATGACCTGTGACAGACAGGCTGCAGTGTGTGCAACTATCCTATTTAGCTTAGCCAGGGTGAACTGTCCAGCTGTAATTCAGCACTGGATAAGCGAGATGTTTAAAGAGGACAGTGATGTGAGCTGCACTCTGTGTGAGAAGACAACAGGCAGCTCAAGATGACTCTGCTAAACAGGGTGTTTTTTACTTGTCTCTCTTCAGTGGGGCATATCTTGAAGCTTGGGGTCATATATACAAGAATGAGACAAAGAAAAACAGAACGAGTTCATTTTGTCCTCAAGATGATATTTTCCCAAGTTATTTGACACACTGGATTAGTTTTCTGGGAGGGACAGCTGTGGTTACAGAATCACCATACTTGGTGACAAATCCTGTCACATTTTCTTGTAGATGGGAATGAAGAACAGAGTCTCTTACACAACTTGAGTTTCAGAAGCTCCTCTGTCCCTTGTAGATAGGAGGAGAGGTGTTCCCATTCTCCTGCCCTTATACTTCACTGGAAAATTGCTCTTACAGACTGCTTTGGCTCTGATCCTGTCACTTACCTGCCTTGTACTGTTGAATATTTGTTGAATTTTATCAGTGAATTCTCCATTCTAAATTCAAGACTTCAAACCAAAGTAAATTAATTTCTTCCTAATTTGTCTCAAAACCAAGACACCCACAAAGCTAACAAAACTGTGCTTTCATCAACTCTGTTCCTACACCCTGAATTTACTGACTGTTGTTATGTTAACAGTAGGAACCCGAGTGAATGATTAGGACTAACAGGATACAGATTCCAAAGCAAGCAAGTAGGAACATCTGGTACCTGAACTAAAGATAGCTCAGAAACATCATGGCTAAAATTCACACAAAAATATTTAATCCAGAAATCTAAAATTTTGCTTCCAATTCTTCATTCCTCCTGGTATTTCAGAAAACCAAAACCCCAGAAAATCTCAAAGTTTAAACCCCCTTTTTTTCTGCCCCTTTTTCTGACTGCAGGATGTTGGGAAGTGGGGCTGTACCTGTCATGTTCTTGTGCAATAGGTGTCTGAGAAAAGGAAACTCTGGTGGCTTATCTCATCAGAATATGACAGCCCAGCCACTTTCTGTGTTCTTTCACTCTAATACTATGTCAGTTCTACTTAGGCTTCCCTTATCAGCTGGCATCTGCAATGCCCTTTGTACGGTGACACATCATTGAAAAGATGCAAAGCCTTGAGTGGATGTCATTGCCTCTCTCATTAGCCATCACACTTTCATCTGAAGCAGTAAGCATGTTTTCTGTCTGCTCACCAGTGTCACTACCCCTCTATTTAACAGCAATTCTTGATGCCTTAAAAGTAATTCCCATGAAGGATGATAAGGAATCTCGAGTTGCATAACGTGTTGCTCTTGGCTGCCTGTGAACACACGGATTGGGTCAGCTGGGCTCACCAAAATTTCAAGACACACACACACAGACAATCTGTTAAAGCACTCACATGCCACAACAGTGAGCCTGGTTCCCAGCTGCAGATTAGACATCAATTGTGACTTTCAAAGAGCAAGTTAAATGCCATGCAGAATTCCTGGAGGTGATGTGTTTCATATATTAAAGTGGGTCAAGCCTTAATATTGGTTCCCAGCTATCAGTTCCCAGCAGCCATGAGTGAGTTGCTGGATGACATGGCAAAAGCATTGCCTTTAGTTTGGAATGAGTAGCTCGTTGCACTGGATAAGGATCACAACTTGTTTATTACTGAAATAATGGTTTGTGAAATTTTTTCACTGAGGTTGGTTTGCTTTAAATCCTGCTTGTTGGTCATATTGTTTATACATACTGAGATACCTCTAGGATATCTCTGAGACTATTCATTAATCCCAAAAGTTTTGTGCATTTTACCATGAATTATTGTTTATTCAGGAAAATATGTACTGAAGTATGTTATTCCCTATTTATCAGAGGAAGTAAAACTGAGAGCAGATTGCACAGCACGCCTTGTGTGTGCAGGGGTAATAACCAAAGCCTGTCATCTCTGAAGCAGCAGCACACACCCAGAAAATTCTCCACCATAACTATTTCTGTGTGAGAAAGAAAATTATTCCCACCAGTCTGAATTATTCTGTAAAATAATGAATTCATCCAAAGAAAAAGGATTGTGTTATTAAAGAAGGTTATTTGTAAAGCAATTCACCAGAAATAGAGGTACAGTACTTCCACCTTAGTGTTTCCTTTTGGATTTAGCCTGAGCATGTCCAGGTGTGAGCCTTTCCATCTACCTAAGGTTTTTTATGAGTCAGAAACCAGGCTTAAACTGTTTGCAGATTTAGTGGAGACAGAAAGGCAAACAAATGTCTTTGGATTATTTAATGCTACTGCAAAATGAGACAGTCAGATCTCAGTGTTTCACTAGAAAACCTGCAATTCACCAAATCGAGCTGGACCAAATCCCCTGCAGCTACAAGCCACAGGGGCTCTGCTAGAATCCACATAAATACATCCATTCCAACCCAGATTTGAACTATAAGCCTTAAATCTAGTTTAAGAATTTAAATGCTTCACAGCATGGGGTGTTTTTAGGTTTTAACCCATAGTCTTTTCACTGCCACAGTACTTGTATTGGTTGCCCATTGCACAGAGAAGCTACTGAAAAAACCATAAAATAGTTGAGTAACTTATTGAGCCCTAGGTATGGTAGCTGCAGGGCAATGCACACAAACTGTTCTGCAACCCACAGTAAAGCTGCTGTCAGGAAAATGGGAATTCTTGCTACTGCAATTGTAGACATCACTTGTAATAGGGGTAAGAGAGCAATTTTCAGAGACAAGCCCAGTCTTTGAAGTGATAGGATCTTTTTCAGCTTCCCTTTAGAATTCAGGGGGACATTGGATGCCCAGGTAACACCATTTCCACTGGAAGTGTCTGATAAAGGTTGGTGTGTTTGCAACCTCAAGGCAGAGCTCTCCTTTCAGACTGAGTTTCTGGTTTCAAGTCACTTTCCATGCTGCATTTTCTTTTCTGTGCACTCAGAAATCCATTTATAGCTCTTATATGACGTCCAGTGAAAAGTAACAACTCTGGGTCAGTTCCTCAGGTGGCATAAATCAATGTGGCTGCACTGACTTCAGTACTGCCATCAAATGTAGCTGAAGGTCTGGCTCTGCTGACATTTAATTCGTGCGCTGGAACACGAATACGTGCACAAACACTGAGAGCCTCTAAATGTTTTTATTCAGGGGGAAATGTACTCACTTTACCAGAATCTAACAGCCCTCCAGCTTTCAGCTCTTTCTAAATAACTCAGACAAGGAAATCAATCAACACACTTTTTTTTCCCAAGCTTACAACAAAGTGCAGTAGATTTACTCTAAGTACTAGGTTTTTTTTCTCCTGGTATACGTGTGTATCTGAGGCAAAACATAAATAACATAAAAGTTCCAGTTAATATACCTCTGAGCAGGAATATGTTTTTTCTTTTATTTATGGTTTTCATGGCTGTGTTCTGGCAGTGACATTATTCATCTCTTTATTCTCAGTTCAGCAGATCTGTCTGCAGGTGACACACGGAGCAAGTGTACAATCTGGAGTGCATGATAGGAAAGCCAGGTAAATAAAACAACATCCATTTGCAATATAGTAGGAGATTTTAATCCTGAATTTCTCACATTATTCCTGCAGTTCTCTGTGTGCCATGTTTGCTGTGTTTGGTCTGGGAGTAATCACCCATCACACACTGAGCTCATTGAGGTTTGATAAAGCAAGAGCAAAGAGCAAAGGCAGGTCAGGGCACGCAGCTGGGAGGCATTAGGACAGTGATAGCTGGGGCCCTGCCACTGATCCCAGTAATGGGCACAGGGGAAGAGCCAGGGGAGCCTTTGCCATCTAAAATGAGAGGCTGCAGCAAAGACAGCAATCCAGAGAGTCAGTCAGTGCTTAAGCATCCATCCTGTTCCATGTTATCCAAACCCACTTTGTGCCTTTACTTCAGAGGACAACATAATGAAGCACCCAAATCTAAGCTTTGTGGAAAACAGTCTGGAACTGGGAAAGGAGGCACCTTTTTGCCCTGTTCCCCAGTGCCAGCCATTCATTGAAACATGGACAGGCACTTCAGTTTGCTATGGTGTCAACTCCTTCTGGGCTGGGCAGGTTTCTTCTTTTCTCATCTTTTCTGTGAAAAACCAGCAGCAAGGCCCATGGTTCATTTTTTCCTAGCTGAATGCCATCCCTAATCTGTAGTCCTGACCCAAAAAAATCTCACTGGTTTTTTAGCCCTGGGATCTTGGGTTTCCTGGCTGCACAATAGAAGAAAAAGACACCAAGCAGCAGGACACTGCTGTGTCTGAAGAGCATGGGTGATGGAGTCTTTGCTGCCTGGGAAGGAAATTTATTAGGAAGATAAAGAGGAGCCATGATAGATTAAATGTTGCTGAGAGATGAAGTAGATATCCTTAAGGGTCTGGGCAATTTCTTCATTCCAGGAAATGGAGGACCTGTAATATTCCAGAGTCCATGCTCTCCTTGAGGGGAATATAAATGCTAAAGAAAAAGCCCTCACTGCAGAAGAGAAGATAATAAGGCAATTAAAGCTCTCAGTACTATTAAAAAGTTGACAAAGCACCAGGATTAGATGAAATACATCACTGAAACCAGTGTGGAAAGAGCAAATAAAATCGAAAAGCCTTTGGAGAAGAATTTTGATTGCTTACTAATGGCAATGCTAGTACCAGAGGATAAGGTAATTTCTGTACATAAGGAAGGACAAGGTTAAAAATGGGCACATTTCACCTGAATTTCAGGAAATTAGTCAATAATGTATCTCAAGATGAATTGATTTGAAAGGTCAAGCAGGATGGTGACATTGCTGCAAGTGGGAAAATTAGTGAAACTGGTCAGGAATTACCCTTTGTCTGGCAGCCAAAGGTTCTAATAAGTTGGTGGGAAGCCTTAAGAGAAACCAATCTACGTTATCAAAATTCATAAATAGGCCATCTTCTCTGGCCACATTCTTTATGCTCCAAAGACTCTGTAAAATCCTGGAAGGTTATCTGCATTCATCAGGGCACCCTCACCAAGTTTGCAAAGGACACAGAGCTGGGAGGAGTGGCTGAGAGGGCTCATGCTGGGAAGGTTCAGGGGGATCTTGTAAGTGCCTATAAATATCTGATTTATAGGGTACAAAGAGGACAGAGTTAGGCCCTTTTCAGTGCTGTCCAGTGACAGGACCAGAGGGCACAAGTTGAAACACAGGAGATGCAGTCTGAGCATCAGGAAAAGATTTTTTACTGTGATGGTGAGCAGTGGAACAAGTTTCCCAAAATGGTTGTGGAGTCTCCCACCGCAGACTTATTCAAAAGTCATCTGGGCACAATCCTGGGCAGCCTGCTCCAGGGGAGCCTACCTGAGCAGGGTAGTGGGGCCAGATGACTCCCAGAGGTCCCTTACACCTGTAACCTGTCTGTGATCCTGTGATATCTGTTTTCTCTTGTGGGATTTTTTTTTTCTGTCTGTTTTACATTATCTGAGTACTGAATGCTACCAGAAAATAGGCTATCTCAGATCAGATGAAGAAGACAAGGTTTATCAGATATGGCTCTGTCTCCTGTCTCTGTCCCCAGGTGTTCCCCAGTGACAGAAAAAATACAGCATGCTCAGTCCCCCACAGTGATCCAGCATTGTCCCATTTTGGTGCACTGTAATTAAAATATAAATTTAAAAATAGGTTTTTTATTCAATATACTCTGGCAGTAAGTTTCTTCTAGGGCTTTGTGCTCACTGGGAGAAGAAAAACCACAGAGGGTCTTCCAGAGAGACTTTTGTTTCTTTTGCCCTCAAAAGCAGGAATATCTAATAGAGTGCTTCTTGCTGTCAAAGTTGTTTGATATTTTGATCTGATGCAAAACCATCAGGTCAGCTAAAAGAATTGATTTGTAATGCATGAAAGAGTCCCAAACACATATTTGTCTAAATAACTTGTTCATAATCTTAGCTAAAAAAAAAAGCACAGATTTTATAAGAAAAACATAGTCTTAGAATTTTTCATGATGATAAGAACTGAAAAGTAATTAACAATTCCATTAAGAAAAAGTTGGTTTTCAAAGGAAAAGTGGTTATTTCAGTTTCCAAACTGTGAAAAAGAAAGAAAAATCATGACTAGAAAACAAAATGCAGGGCATTTAAGTGTCTTGGCAAATAGATATTACGGGATTGTTTCCATATTTAGACCCATCTTTTCATATTTTGAATAGTACTGGAAGAAGGCGTATGATTATTACCTGCAAATGCTATTTTCTAGAGATAGAGCAATGTGGAGATATAATTAAAAGTTGTGAAGTTTCTAAAAGAAAATTCACATAATCATAAAAATCCCTGACAGCAAGGACTAAATGAGTTTTGTGGAATAACAACTAAAAAAAGAAACATTTTAGGACTGAATGTATTATATGTTAAAAATTAAATTCTATTCTACATAGGAACCTTTTTCTACTGACAAAGGGAATGAATTTGATGGCTCAATGAGACTTTCCATCTCTAATGTTTATGATTCAGTATATTAAATATGACCTAATTTCTATGATATATGATGCATACAGGAGGCATATGAGATCCTGTAAGAAAAAAAAATCAATTGATTGGTGGGGATAGACTACTTAAGGGCCAGTGAAATTTAATCAGAGAATCATCAAGGTGTCATAGAGAGAAATGGAACTTCCTGAATTTTGACAGCCACCTTTGCCATGTTGAAGCCACCTTTGCCATGTTGAAGCCATCAAAGACACATTGTCTTTCCCTGTTCATCAGTGCAATGGTGAGCAAGGTGTGTGTGTGCATCACCAAACTGAAGTCTCCCCCTTCCAGAGAGTCTGGGCAAATTATGTGCATGGCTGCAGAGGTGCAGATGGGGCTGCAGACTGGATAACAGGCACCCATGACCCTCCATTTTTCATTTATTCCCCTAATCAGACAGCAATTCTGAACACGCTTATGAAAAGCACTGGAGGCAGCAACCAGAGACCCTGAAAAAGGCTCTCATCTCAAAATGGGCCATCACAGGAACCATGAAGAGAGGGAGCAGAGAACCAAGAACACAATTGGACTGAAGAGTCCATGCCCTCACTTCCCCAAATGAAACAGACTTGATGTTTTCTTCTGGAGCACTGAAAGGATGTGTGATACTGAAGACCTTGTGAGATAACCACTTTGCCCCCACAGCCCACCTGAATGGGCTGGAGGAGATGCCATCCCACTGCTGGAAGCTGCTTAGGGTAATTGCACTCTTGCTGTCTGGCTGATGAAACTCACACAGAATGGTGAGAGAACAGTGAACTGGCCCTCTTGCTCTAGGACACAATCAATACTGAATTAGCCTTTAATTACAAGTCTTTTAATTATTCAGTGTTGACTTATAGTATGAAGCAGCAGCTGTAAATCTTTCTAAAGCAAAAGCTTTGATTCCTGGTATTCTCTCATTATCTCCTATACTGTCCTTGTGCAGGAAAATATAAGAACTCTATTGACATAATTTCATAATTTTTACAAGAGTAATCTAGGATCCATGCTGCTGCTCAGCAAGGGCCATAATAAATTTTAAAACCTCTGGCTGTTCTTAGGTGGCATTACCAAGCAGAAAGTGATTTGCCTGAAGTTTGATAAATCTTAATAGATTTTACTGTATCAGAGAATAATTTTCATCTCCAGTTCATGAAAAAGTCTGCACCAAATTGCTCTGAAGGTAGGTATAGAGAACTACAGTGTTGATTCCAACATAATACAGTGCTGAGCCTAAATCTATCACTACCAACACTAGATTTGAAAATCCTTATTTTCTGAAAAGAGATGTGGTTTGGTCCTCATTGATAATGCACTCAGAGAGAAAGGTTTATGATAGAAACATCTGCAATACATCAAATATCTACACCTACTTAAATATCTACAGAGAGAGAAAGGTTTGTTTTACCCTGTTTACTCTTTGTAAAAGACTTTTACCCTTATTTCATGTATTGCAATAAAAGCTAAAGCAATTGAGAAAGTGGACCTTGTGACACTTGCAATAAAATTTAAAAATGTATTTTGAAAGGGTCTTCTCCAAGTCATAAACTACATGAATTTCAAAGAGGGATGGTCTGCTGTGGGCAAATAATTTCTTGAATCAACATTTCTGCAATGAAACTTCTGCAGCTGGCTTGGGGTGCTGGCTTCCATCCCACAAGCAGGGAAGGGGATGCATCCTCTCCCTCTTACAGACTCACAGCCCAGGCTGGTACACACATCCCACTTCACAATGAGATTTTACTCATTTACTCGGCACTAGATGTGATATTAAAAATTTCCTCAAGTATTCTGTAGTGTTTGGTGCGTTGAGACACCAGTCTGTGCCTTCCTGTGACGTGGGGTGAAAGAACATCCTATAATTTCTGCTTCTGTTTATGTCAGTGAACCTGCCCCATTCCCTTCTGTTGTTTTTGCCTTTGCTTAGAACTGGAAAATAGATACACAAACCAAAAAAACTTGAGTTCAAAATGACCATTTTCTGAGACTGAGAACTTGAGCATTGGGTTTGCCATAGAAGCTGTGGCTTCTCCAATGTTCTCCTAACTACCTGCCAAACCTAACTATCCATCCCTGAGATGATGAACATGCAAAAGACAAAGTAGCTGAGCTGCAAGATTCAGCAGTTGTATCCTTATGTAATGGTCTAGTAATTGGTCTAGTTTTGCAATTCACTGGCATTTATCAGGATGATTGCTCTTCTCTGCTCATAATCACAGTCTATTATTTCTCACATTCTATAAATACCATAAAGAAAGAAGTTTCTTGAAAAGGCATCAGTAAATAAATCCCTCTGCCAAAAATTTATAAATTGTGTGTTACTGTGCATATCCCAGCAGCAGCAGTTCAAGTATTAATGACTTAGCCTTTCTTAATCACTTTTTTAATTACAAAAACCAGACAGAACTTATTATCAACAAATTACTTGGTATAACATTATTGTTCCTTCTCAAATCAAGATCATGTTGGATGTGTTAAAAATGCATAAATAAAGCCAATGGCAAACATTTGCAGAACTTGAATTCATTCAGCACTTGACTTTTACAGATGTTCTCACATAAGTGATTTTTAGGTTATTTTTCCATCTTGTCCTGTATTATCTTTTGTGCTCCAACATGGAGCTTCATTCCACTGAAGACAAGGGCATAAAGTGATAATCCATTGGTACATTTTTTGCTGTCTCTCATTAAAACTGGCAAGAAATAATTACTTCATACTTGTTCTCATTAACAGCTAAAATTGTCTTCCACTTTCTTATATTAGCAATAATTTACATTTAGTACTAAATCTATTAACTGATGTCAGGTCCTTGGGTCAGAAGTCTCATTTTCCAGCTTCTCAACTCTTTTCCCTTATCTCAGGAGGAGAGTCCCTACTGCCATACAGCAAGGTGTGCTGGCAGCAACATCACTGTGTGATCTGCTCATACAGGCTAAATGGCACCAGTAATAATGGGAAAATGAATGATCATGATCTCTGCCTCCCAAATTAATCCACATCTGCTGTCCTGTTAGACTTTGCTTTGTTATAACACATGGGTGCTATATGGTCAGTGATTAAAATCCCAGAGAACTGAGACCAACTTTCTCTGCACCCTTAAAAACATAGAGTTCTAGAGAAATACAGTGTCAGTATTCTATGGCCCTGAAATGAATTCTTGGAGGAAAGGAATACTTGCATGGAATGAGAAGCCTAAAAATTTAACCTAGACTGTACATTTCATGCCTCTCCCACATATTTTATTGAATTGCAGAGGTGCAGCTAAAGTTAAAACAGACAGACCTCAGACTCTGCAGGTGCAGGAAGGACACAGAACAACAGACCTCTCTGGAAAACTCTGCAATAAAACTAAAGTGATGCCATGGACTTTCAACAGCAACAAGGATTTTTGAAATGCACACTTCAGTGGATGAGACTGATAGTTTTATGAAACTGTAAGAAATCTCTTTGAAGAGGAAAAGACTGTAATAGTTTTGTACTTAAGGTCACAACAAGGAATTCCTGGAAAACTTTCAATTTATGCTGCTATTTTTTATTAATGGAACTTGGCTGAGTTTCAGCCAGGATCAGAGAAGGCAAAGAAATCTTTGAGATATAGGAGGAGTAAAATGCAAGTATAACAGACATCTAAGCTCACTGAAATTCCTTGTCACCAGACTCACATCTATTTATCAGGATTGAGAAAGGAAGAACCATGGCACTTGGTGCTGTTTGGGTTTTTTTTCTTTTTCCTGACAGCTGGAAATTATTCAGGAAGCTGCCATTTTAGAAGAAAAAGAAAGGGTTCAGAAAGGAAAATTTCAGATATTATATTGATTTAAGCTGCACCAAAATAGCTTCAGGTTTAAAGTACTCATTGTCCTTATTTTTCCTTTACCATGACAAAACAGACAGGAGTGAGAGCTGTCCAACAGCTGCTCTCAGAGCTCCTATTGGTCCTGCATTCCCTTGTTTGGGTTTGAGGGCTCAGAGCACTACACTGCTTTGTGCAGCTCTTGAGCAGGATGAAATGCTCTCCCTTCCTCCCCATCCCTCCATGCCCCTCTCAAGCAAGCAGAAAGGATCCCTCTGAGCAGGTAAAATGTCTCACTGGGGGTGGTGGGTGAATTTTGAAGATAATTCTCCTCTGAGTTTAGCACAGAAAATACAGGCAGAGAGGAGCTGCCCTGTACTGGGTGTTTCTATGAGCAGACTGTATGGAAGGAGTCTGTTTTAAGGGAAAGGTTTACCGAGCTGACAACATTCCAGTCTGCTCCCCAACTCTCCTGTCTGTGGCCATGGCTGCCCCATCTGCCCCAGGAGCAGGCATGGCCTTGGGCACAGCGTGATCCCCTGTCCTTCTGCTGGCCCAGGGCACCCAGGACACCCCTTGTCCACACATGGCACTAAGCAGCTGCTCACTGTTTTCCAGAAGCTCTTCCAAACCTCTCAGCTTTCTCATTGTCTGTGTTATGCAAGACATCTCATTTTTTACATCACTGGGTATCTGTAGTGCTCACATCTCTGCTCCCTGAAGAAAGTTTCACAGGGGAGCAGAGAGAGGAAGGAAAAGAAAACAATTTCTATTCTTGTCTCTTGTTTTTCTATGTGGAATGCATTGGGAAATTGTTTACTTAGAATCATTGGTTGATTAGATACTAGTAGACATTGTTTGGCCCTGATGGCCAATAGAATGCATTTGGGTCTGGACTCCCTCCTCAGAGGGAGTCACGAGACAGTTACAGTAAGCAGTTAGATATGTTAGTTAGAAGTTAAGATGTAGTTTTAAGAGCTCTTCTTTAAATATATATTAATGTATTGAAATAGAGTTATAATAAATAAAAAATTATTCAGCCTTCTGAACTAGACTCAGCATCATCTCTTCCCATCTCAGGTTCACTGGCATCCTTCCCTACCACAGGTATCTTCCCAGCCAGAGGTCATTTGCATCTCTGCCTCTTTGCCTTGTGCTCTAAGGCTCTGAATCTGTTGTGCCTCAAGCAGCAGCCCCTGGCTCCTTCGTGCTTTGGTTTTGCTCTGGAGGCTTCTGGTTTAATCCTGATGCAAGCATCCAGGGTCCTGTTCTCTGATCTTTTTCACTGCCCCAGCTGCACCTGTTGCTTGGTCAGTTGGTACAGCCAGCCCTTCTTGGAAATTCCTTGCTTGCTCCCAAGTGTCAGCCAGAGGAAAATGAGCATTCACAGAACATCCTTGCACTCAAATTCTTGCTAATGACTGAAATGACCAGTGGGAGCTTCACAGTCAGGTGTCATTACACAGACAGCCAGGTAAAATTGCAAAGAATGAGACTTCCCCCAAACACTCCATGCTTTATGCAAATACAAGAAATTAAAAGATAATTAATTTTTTTAAACTTAAAAAAAATTTTTTTTCCTTGAATGGTGTCAGTATTTGTAATCTTCCTGTTTCATTTTGAATCATAGGCCTTGTCAATTTGCAGATAAGATTTAATGTTAAAGTTTGAATGTTTTAATGTGAAGAAAAAAAAAAAAAAAGAAGAAAGCTTTTGATTGTAATCTCTAGGGTCAAATAAGAAGAAAGAAAAAAAAGATCAAAATACTGCCATTGTAAAAACTTGTCAGAGATTTAACTGTGACATTCAGGCATATCATTAAAATTTGCTTTACAACTGCTTCTACTGTACTTCCCTGCAGTAGTATGAAGGAAGGTGAAAAAATAATCTTTACCTTTTCCTGAGAAAATTAGCTTCCGTGTAAACATATACTGAATTTTATTTTTCTCCTCATTATGTGTGATGGTTTTATTTTTCTCCTCATTATGTGAGATGGTCAGACTGTTGATGCAAACACACTAAAGCCTTGGGGGCTGTCCCAGTTAATTGGAGCAATAGAGGCCAGATTAGAAGGGCTCAGTGCCCGCCTGGCACAGGCGGTGGCAAAGCTGATTTGAGGTGTCCTATACAAGGCTCAGGACAGGTCATTGTGGTCCCATGGCAGTGTGATAATCTCCAGCTTTACAGACAAAAATTTGCATCTGAATGCAGCCAGCCACATCGAAAGGTTTATTCTCCTTCAGATTTTCCTCACGGACTTTCTGGTGATGGTGCAGCAGCAGGGAGTGACCCCCTGTGTCTGTGGGAGCTCCCACTGGGGTTTGGGTCACGCTCATATGAGGGGGCTGTTTGTGCACATGGGCTTTCCTCCATCTCAGGAGGCCTGCTGGGGTGGGGCTTGGCACTTGCAGAGCTTTCCCTAATGTCCTCCTGGAGGAATGAGGGGCTTCCCTGTGGCTGGGCAGATGGGACACATCCTGCATTAGCATGGGGAGCTGTCCACATGGTCCTCATGAGATCCTGATGAAGCCTCAGCACCACCAGCAGTCTCTGGTCAACACCTCTGCCCACACTTGTTTTGGCCCTTTTCCAGCTCCCTCTCTCTGAGATCTGTGTGCTCAGTTTTATGTCCAATTTGCACTTCCCCGTCACAAAACATGGTGGCAGAGGGGTGAATGAGGGAAGACATGAACAAATATGCAAGGGAAAAACATGTGTTTCTCTTCTGAGATGGCAGACATTGTTTCAAAGAAACAGGATTTCTTAGTGATGCTCAAAGGAAGAATATAATTTCTTAATTCTTAGACTTTGTGCTGTGCTAGCCCTTTCTTTCATTTTCCAACCGCAGCAAATTGCAGATAATACCAGAATATTGTTTGATGTTTCTGAGGTAAATTTCACATAAATGAATTTCTTGTTATACCCATAACTTAAATATCCTTCTACATTAATGATAGAGTCAGTCTCCATTTATTGCACTATAACCGGTCCTGCAGCCTAAATAAATAAAATAATACAGAATAGTCAATTCTGCTGGCCCAGCATCATGTATCAATTTGCACTAATAAGTTAATTTCCATAATTGTTATTCAGAACTAACATAATTTGAAAGAAGAGAGGTCATAATGGTCATGATGCCCTGAGAGGATTTTGCCTTGCTGAAGTCAACACATTGAAGCCTCTGAAGGATTCTGGAGAAAATAATGCCCATAACCCAATCATTCAGTTAATGTTATTACTCATTTATTTGTTTTCCATCAGTGAGATACTCAGTGACCTCCAAAACAAGACTGTACCTTTGACACACAGACACATCACATTTGTTCTATCTCTGCTGCTCCTGAGTCTTTAAAATCCAATGGTAAGTCTTCCAGTGGACCTTTAAAAGTGCTGCCTGCATTTGTCTTTGCTGTCTATTCAAATAAGCTGGAGCACAGCAACAGGGAGTGCTCTTTGTGCCTAGTGAAGCAAATAAACCTCCTTCAACTTGCTTTTTGTCTCTCTTGCTGAGACCCCTTCAGTTTTGGTAACATTTAGTAAAGAGAAGACACTGAAGTGTGGTGCTGCTTGAACACAAGGCCCTGTTGAGCTAACTCAAGCAACACTGACATTTTTCACTAAAAAAAGATGTATCTCACAGGGAATTGCTGGTGAAGCTGCTATACATCAGATTAGGATGTCATCTGCTACATTTTATTTTGTCACTTAAAATTAAATGCATTTGTAATATGTAGAGTACTAAAATCAAATCAGGATTTAATCCATTTTAGAAACATGTTCTATTACAGGGAGAAATGTGCATGGCAAACTCAGAATGTTATAGAGCATTTGCAATAAATATCAATGACATTCGCTGGCAATTTTATTTTTGCCTATAAGTTACATATGAGACACTGACCTTTCTAAATATTCTACACAGATAACCTGATCCTTAATACAATGGTGAAATATTATTGCAATTATTGTTTGCAGAACTATGGGAGGGGTTGCATAAGATGTTTTGGTTAAAAAGGAATAAATAGATTAGTGGACTGAACTAGAGCTTACAGTGACATTTTCAAGGCCTTCTTTGCTTGTTTTGCTTGCTGATCAAAAAATAGAAAGAATGAGCTGAAAAGCAAATTAAAATCAGTTTATTTAAAGGTCATCTCTAGTGGAAAGAAAGCTTAGAAAATTGCAAAATAGGCATTATTCACAGAACTTTCCAGTCTCTCTCCCCTAAATAGAAAAATTTGCTTAGTGTAGGCAGAAATTCACAGAACATTTCAATTAAATTGAATTTGAAATTTCTGTGTGAGTTAAAGCTTAACTCTACATTTTCCATCCACTTGCCTTTAATGTCTGATGCTCCAAAGTTACCAGAACAGAAAGGTTGAAAGTAAAACAGGTGTGAGAACAACACTCTTACAATATTTGTCTTGCTGGGGAGTTTGGAAATGCAAACAGAAAATATTGACCCTTGAAATGAAGAACATGTGGAAGAGAAAGGTGATGATCTCTTTAAACTAAATGAAAGGCTCAGAGATGTCCTTTCAGAAGGGCAGAACTACCACAATTACCACAATTACAACCACAAATGGGTGTTTATACATTATATAANGAAAAATGCAACTCCAGAGAAATTTGTGGAACCCCACAGAAACAACACCTGGAATTTCATTTCTTGGTGTTGCTGTTCACTTATTCCTCCTTTTCTGCCTATTTCTGCTACACACTGTACTTTCCATTCAGCTGCTCTGGTGGCAGCTCTTCGGATGTTACAAAGTCATGCAAACTAAGCATGAGCCATGGTGCATTTTGATTTTCAGAAAGATGTCCAGACACAGAGTGAACAATGATTTCCCTGGAGCCAGACTCCATCTCATACCTCCCAAAAGATGGCTTATGGAAGAGAAGAGACCTCATCCAGATAGTGCTAAAGCACGTATTCATCTTCATAAAGACTCAAAAAATTTTCCTATTTTGTTTTCAGAGACAGTAATCCAGCCTTGTTTTTGACTCCACTTAGGCTTCAGTAGAGAAGCTGAGAGAAGAGTTGGCTGGAAAACTTGATTTCTCCACAATTAATTCCTCTATTTTTCCAGCAAAGTATATTTTGTATAAAGAACTGGGAAAAGAAAGGGCAAGGGGTTGACTTTTGCACAGGCCTTGACCTCTCCATTTCTGTAGGTGCAATTCAGAGCTTTCCAACAGTAAATTCATTTACTAAAAGCATGGGACAGCTCGAGCTCAAGGACACCATTGTTTGTGTTTTGCTTTCTTGTGGTAGCACATTGTCTTCCTCCCAGTTCTCCTCAGCTTATGTTTGGACAGGCCACAGAAAAAAAGGGAACTACTGATGTTAAAAGCATCCAGCTTGCCATTCAGAGCCTTTTGTTGTTCACATGCACGCCTGGCTCCTGCTTTGGTTCCAGGAGTCACGCGTCTCGGAATTGATGGCAAAATGGACTCATTTGAAAAAAAACCATCTGAATATGGATTTTTCTTTTTTCCTTTAGCAGTCTCTTCTCATTAAATATTTCTTTGCTTTCATCTACAACAAGCATAACGAGATAATTCTGTTTACCATTCCTCACCAAGAAAAGTAATTAGAATGCAAGGTAATTTCCATAAAATGCATTATGACTTTAATATCAGTAAAAGCCACTTAAATATTAAATGCACAGAAAAAATATTAGCTAAATTATCATGAAATAATATGATCAGGTTGCTTTAGGAGGAAAAAAGTGATAAATGTGTTTTAATAAACTGTGCAAAATTATATGTATCATATTCTTGCTTCCTGTCAATTTTATTTAGAGTTAAATGCCATTGTGATAATTAGTTGGGTTTTACTATGTTCATTAAAAGCTTTTCTAATGATCACATAAAGAAATAAGTGAAATTAATTCCTTTCTTTAAACTCAAAGAAATTAATCAAATGAATAAACAAAAAGCTTTTGCTGAGGCACAGACACAATACCATAGAATCATAGAATCATGGAATGGTTTGGGTTGGAAGGGGATCTTCCAAGATAAGCATGGGGTGCAAACATCACACTGAGTCAATGAAGGCTTGGATTTTGGATCAGTGTTGATGTTCTTGATTTACAGACAGGAGCCCTGTGTGTGAGGGGGAGAGTGCATCAAATCCCATGGTGCTCATCGAAGCCAAAGCTCAAAGCTTTTCCTAGGAATGCAGCAAAGGTTCCCCAGGGAAAATTATAATAGATCTGACTAACATTTCTGACTTCTGTATTTGTTTTTCAGGGTGGGTATACCACATCTTTCAAAAATTTTATAAGCCCCTTTTTCAGTTACTGAAAAATCCCTAGAGAGGCACTGAGCTGGTGAAGTCTCCTTCCATGACTCACTAAGACTAAAAACACATTCCCAAGGAATCTTCACATTTTGCTAGCATTAGAAAATTTATAAATGCTGAAGATGACTTCTGGCTGTCAGAAATTACACTAGAAAAGGGAATATTTGAAGAATGATGAATACTTCAAGATTCAAAACCCACACAAATAAATTACTTCAAAATGAGAGCCATTAATTTTGATTTCCATATGCACAAAGATGGTGTTATAATAAAATAATATTTTTGAAATAACTTGCTGCATGGACTCATTGAATTAGTCCAATGACTGTAGATGTTAATGCTAATGACATATCCTTTGCTGTGTGAATGAACCTGATTTGGTGTCCAGGTCACGTTAGAAGAAACTTTTGCATTTCAAACTGGTTCAGATCTTTGGTGAATATTAAGAAGGAAAAAGTTTAAAAAAAAGTGTTCACTTCAAAAACACAGCCATGAGATTACCTTGGATAACAACCAAACAATTGCGTTCTTGAACCTTGATACTCACCCTCTTCCATTCAAAATGCTGCCAAAGCTGATGGAAAGCACCACTTCCCTAACTTGCCTGTTAAACCACAGTGCTGTTTTGTTCTTCACAAAGCACTTCTCTTTATAGACCTCTGGAGAACAGGCTTGTTTACAATAACTGTGTGAACAAATTCTACCCAAAAAGATACCAAAGTTGAGATTCAGTTAGGATTGGAACTGAGACCAATAAGAATGGAGTTAATCATGTCATCTTAATAGAAAAGTAATAATAAAAATAATTGAGTTTAATACATAATTTGAATCATTGAGCGTTAACGCAGTCTGCTTAGGCTTTGAAACAAATATTTATTTCATGTAGAGTTAAGATTTCATTTGGTTTTATAATGGAATTCTCACCAATTGACTTTAATAACTGCAGTTTATTAAATCTGATTTTGAATTGGTGCACAAATTTGAAGTTCATATGTTAATTTTTGACACAATATACTTAGCATTTACAGCCTACTCTTAAGGTGGTCATGAAACTTAATAATCATGGTTGTCTTATATTATAGAAATCAAATTAGTTTTCTCTGCTGTCCTGATGAGGGGAAATTTGCCCTATGACTGTTTTATTTTATTTTAATTTTAAAAAAATAAATTCTTGCTTTTGTGAGTGGATTTATTTTTTAGCTATTTGACACACTTCTATGACAAAATTTATGTTTATATTTAAGGGTCTTCTCAGGAAAGAAGAGAAACTCTGTTCAGTTGCCTTTTCCCTTAGTGCCACCTCTAACCCCTGTTCTTGCAGACAAGCGGTTCTGTGCAGCATTAAAGGTTTCAGTTGAATTTAAAGGAAAACAAAATAGTCAGATTCCTAACAGTGCCTCCTCTCAAAGCCCAGACTCCAGGTTGTTCTAATTTGGTGCTGAGGGACTCCACACAAAAAGGATTGATTTTTTTTTTTCATTGAAATAACTATTGAGCTGTCTGGGTGGAATATCTTATGCCATATTCTAGTTAGATAATCTGTTCCAGAAGCCCTTCAGAGCTCATGCTTAACTTTAAGCAGTGGAAGTGGTGCCTGTTCATAAAGTTCATGGGAAAACAGGGATTCAAGGCCAGATATGGGCTTTGAGCAACGGCCCGGGGGCTCACGAGCAGCATTTGTGATTCCAGATCTGATGTTTCATGGCCTTGCTTGAACCATGTGCCCCTTTTATCCTGCATTCCACCTCTTGGAAAAGGCCAGTCTCCTCTACAGCACCAGGGGCTTAGCCAAGGAATGCTTAAGATATATTTGAGACCCTTCAATAGGGTAATTAAGATAGAGGTGCAAAATGGGCATTATCAGCATTACTAAGCATGTATGGACCTTCCTTTCAAAGGAAGCTGTTATAAGCTCTGCCAGGTGATGGGAGACATGGAATGAGTGGCCTGGGAAGATTCAAGTGGCACCTCCTACCCTGCCTGATGCTCTGTGTTCTTTGATCACATTCTGCAAGGACCACTTGCTTCGTGAATTACTAGGAACACATTTCCTTATGACAGAAGTGGAGAGTGTCCAAAAGCAGTCCCTTGCAGAAGAAATCTTGCCAGGGCACAAGTGCCTTTGTGCATCTCTGGTAGTCCCTGTCCAGGGGCACTGCTAGTCTCTGGCCAGCCCATTCAGCTGCCCCTTTCTCACTCCTCATGCAATTTAGTTTTTCTGTGTATCTCCCTCCCCCATCACCAGTATTCTCGATCTGTTTGGACACATCTTTTTGCTTCTTTCTGCTGCTGCTGTAGCACTGCACTTTTGTATAAACAGGAGCTCTACCCTGCCCTGGTGTCTTCTTTTTTTCCCCCTTATTTTCGTTAATGCGGTAGCTTCCCAAGGAAGGGGGGAGGGAGAAATGAGCCACTAGGTCAGTAACTCCATCCCTGAACATCTCAGTAATGTGCCTTAAACCACACTTTCTTGTGGTTTGTCCCGAGTCATTTGCCAGGACTCAAATGATGGAGCTCCTGCAGCTTCCCTTGGGAGATGATGCCACAGGAAAACAGAAAGGATTCTATTGATATTCAACAGACCTTTTCCTTTTGTTAATTTAGTACCATTACTCCATATTCCACCATAACCATTTTCCCCCACTCCATTGCATTTCCTTCTTCAAAACACTTCCAGACATTTACGTTCCCTTTTAATCATCTCTTAGTAAAGATTTTGCTTGTTTTTAGGGCTCTTCCCCCCTTGCATTCTGTTTGAATCCAACCCCTCAGGGTCATACTCATCTTTTCATCCATAATTGAAAAGACAACCACTCTATACATAATGGGAGATTTTTTTCTTTTTCTCCTCAGCTCACGCAATCTATACAGATCCTCACTCGTCTCTTCAGGCTCTAAGACATATTGTACCACTGAATTTTAAGCAAATCTACCAGACAAGATCAATGAGCTATTCTGCTTTAAAATCTAGGGCATAAATTGGCCATCCCTTTGTACACATTTTTACCTTTCCAGCTCTTCAGCAAAATGGAGACCTATCCAACATCAAAAAGTAAAATTGAGCAGCTAGATTCTTCTTTTATTTATAGCAGGGTTTTTCCCACTAAAACAAAGGAAGACATTTGCAAATTAACAGCTCAAAGCAGAATTTTAGCACAGGGACTTCTACAAAGGCATCTTTTTCCCTTTTTCACAAAAAGCAGCCTTATTCCAAAAGAAGGAAGGAAGGAAGGAAGGAAGGCTCTTTTTTATACTGAAAATGGGGGAATGAGGGATGCTCCACTTTCAGTTTCCCAGCTTGTAACACTGTCATGGGAGCCACAACCTCTGTTATTCTGTCTCTTTGTGATGCAAAGTGACAGACAAAACTGGCAATAATCATCCCAGTGTGTTAGCTGGGTGCTGCAGGGTGTCACCACGTTTACTCGAGCAAGCATCTGGCTGCTGGGTACCTCTTAGGTAACAATAGAAAAGCAGGTATTTTATTTGTGTCTGTGGGCAGAGAGAAGAAACTCATTAGAATGTGACAAGTTTCTGGGCTGAGTGATACAGCACATGTAATCTCATTATCTCTGCTGGGGAATGGCAGGAGTATGCATGTAAAACAAGATTTTATGTGTACAGCTCAGTCAGTGAGGACTAATGGATTGATAATGGGCTGTTTGTTGCTGCTCAGATTTTGGCTTGCATCCACAGTGGGGTATGTTGGAGCAGATCCACTGGAACACACTGATTGATACTTATGCTAAATATAAACTGGTGAGTGTTTAGATTAATTTTCCATTCAGTGTGCAGCGTATCACTCTGTCATCTCTAAGTTTTGCCATGCACATATTACAAGTACAGTCACATGGCCTCAGGATTGTTTGCATTTCTCTGAAAAAATGAATGGAAAGGTGCAGAGGGCTGACCCTGGCTGCGTGCCAGGCACCCACCAAAGTCTCTCTATCACTCCCCTCTGTAGCTGGAGAGGGAACATATAACAAAGGGTTCATGAGTTGTGATAAGGAGAGGGAGACATCACCCACCAATTACTGTCATGGGCAGAACAGACTCAAATTAGAGATATTAATTGAGTTTATTACTATCAAAATCAGAGGAGGATAATGAGAAGTAAAATTAAGACCTTATAAAGATCTTCTCCCCACCCCCACCTCCTTCACAGCTCTACCTCCTCCACCCCAAGGAACAGGAGTTATGGTAAATTTATCATATGGTCAGTTCATCACATGTTTTTCCTGATCCTGGTCAGGGAGAGCTGTCAGAGATCACAGAATACTCTGAGTTGAAGGGGACCAGCTGCAATTACAACTGTGCAATAACTTTTTTCTTCTTCTTCTTCAATATGTTATCACAGAGGTGTGCCAACTTTTCTAATTGGCCCAGCCTTGGCCAGTGGTGGGGATGTCCTGGAGGTGCCTGGCATTGGCTCTGCTGGACATGGAGGAAGCTTCCAGAAGCTTCTCACGGAAGCCACCCCTGTAGTTTCCCTGCTACCAAAACCTGGCCATATGAACCCAATACAAAAGGTCCACACGTTCACAGATAAAAAATGAGGTTTTGGGGAGGGGAACAGTGTGACAGCTAAGAAAAAAGGAAGCTGATTTTGTGTGACAGAGAAGTAAAAGCTCCATGTTTCTCAGAAGAAATTGAGAATTCCTGTAGGGCATCCCATACTCAGGAGGCCCTGCTTTAAGGAGAAGAAGATTTAAGAGCACTAGAAGAAAAATGAGGCAGGAATATGAGGTATATTTTCTTTTATCCACATTGCTGTATTTCTTGCTGTGCCAAAAGTGTGATTTGTTTCTGTAATTATATGTCCCTTCAAGGGCTTCATAAACACAAAATATCCATGTGAAAAGTCAGAAGAAAGGACAGAATAAACTACTGGGTCCTTATGGGGCCACACAGACTGAACCTGACTCCTTTTCCAGGTGGGCAGCACACTAAGAACCTTTGCTCAGGCATATTTCTAAATGTGCAGACTACAGTGTACTGTGATCATGGGCAGAACAAGAGCTTACAGATCCAGGGTTAAGACTTGTGTCCCCTGCAAATTAGCATCCACCTGACCTACCTTCCCATTTAGTCACTACCACGGATACCAAGATGTCACAGGTGTCATGATTTCTCTGCTGTTTCCCTGCTGTGACCAAGGAAGAAGTAGTTAGATCTCTGGCACAAACCTACAGCTTTGAGCTGCAAACTAGTACATGAAAATCAGAACTCTTAAGCACCTTAGGTAGCTCTGCTAAATGTGACAGAGCAGCCACAGATGTGCACGTCAGAGAAATACAACCAGAACTGAGAGGTTGGCTCATGACTGTCTAGAAACCACCTTAAAAGTGCAGAAACTTGGCTTTCATGGCCTCCATCTCAGCATGAGACACCTGTCAGTGCAAAACACACTGAAATCTTCTCAGAGAGGTATTGCATACCCTTGGGAGAAGAGCTGTGTCAGCTGGCAGGGAGAGCAGGAGCCCAGCCTCCAAAAGCCCATTCCCTCACAAACACATCTTTCACTGCTTTGTGGGTGCCTCCTCTGCACCACATGTGGTGAGGTCTCTCCCCCAGCAGTCATGGACCCACTGTGAGCCCAGAGGAGAAGATTTCCCCTTGAGAGGCAGAGAAAAGAGATGGAGAGAACAAAGGGCTCACAGACCCTTGCTCTGCAGCTCTTTGCCTGGTGTGCAGCATCTCAGCCTGGATAAAGAGCAGGGAGGACAATGAAATCCATCCTCCAGATTAATCCTTGAGCACTTTGTGCTGCTCCAGGTATGTTTATTTCTCAGTTAAGGTGTTACAAATATGATATCAGCCAGCCTGATTGTACTTTTAGTCATCACAGACAAGCCCATCAAGGCACAGCAGAGAGGAGCTGAATCATCTCCAGGCTCAGACACCCATAGATATGCCATGGGTATTTTGCCTATCTGCCAAAACATGCCATTATAGGCTGGAAAATCTGCAGAGCTACTGTTGCTGTCTTTCTCTTCTGCTGCTTTCTTTCCCTTCTGTACCTTTTATTTTGCTTTATAGCATTACATGACATTGCATAATACATTCACATTTTCTACAACAACAACAACAACAACAAAATCTTCCTTTGGATCAATAGCAAGTGTAGTATCCAATTGATATTCTTGGCAGCAGAGCAAATAAGCCAGTGCCTGCAGTCAGACTGTCTCAACAGGCTCGATAGCAGTGTTTCCATGCACAGGTGGAAGCTTCTTTCCTGCTCCTTACCGAATGTGTGGGCACTGATTTCAGCAGACATTCCCTGAGGGCTGAGGTGCAGTCAAAAAAGCAGGATGTACTGGGGAATGGAGTCTTTCACTTAAAGACACCATTGTAAAAGGAGTAAATTAATTTTGTGAAGCAGTGCTGCTGAAGAGCAGGTAAAGGCAGATGTGGAATGAGAGAGCTGTGTGCTGAGCCAGTGCTTCCAGCCATGCCCCAAGGAAGTGCTGGAGGTACAGGAGATACAGCTGTGTTTTCCTGCACTATGAAGCATGCTCCTTCTAGCTGCTATATTTGATCTTTGTGACAAAATTAGTGGGAAAAATCTGTGAAGCTCAATACTTAGAAATCTGATAGGATGTGGCATGAACTAAACATTGAACTACTCAGCAAGATCAGAACGTTTGCAGATGCACTTATGCCTAGACAAAATACCAGATGCAAAAAACCCTAGAGGCATCTAGAGTCTTTATACATCCTTAAAAATGCAGACAGTGTGAGAACTGAAAAATGGTTTTTATTTATGGGTTTCCATTTTGGTGTGGGTTTTTGGTTTTGGTTTTTATTTTTATTTTGTTTCAGCTGAGTTTCCTCAAAATGCAATACAAGATTAATGATCTAACTTGGCCAGCTTTCTATTTTAGGCTTGCTTGTTCTTTTTGACCACCTTCAGGTATCTTTTCTAGCACCTACAGGATCCTTGTGTGGAAAGATATGCAGAGAAGAGTTCGCACAACTCATACAAAAATAGGATCTCTTTAGACATCAAGTTTGGTTGAAATTGGTCACTGGCTCTAAAGTAAGTGGGCATATGATGCAAAGAGCCTGGCACACATAAGATGTCTGTAAAAAACCTGTTTTCTTAAGGCATTCTCAATGATTGTGATGAGAGAATGGATGAAACAAGGAAGAAGAAGAATTTAGGAAGTGCACATAATATTAATATCCAAATAGACTGAGGAAGATGATAATCCTAAAGGAAGCCTGAAAACCTGATATTAAGAAAGATTTGGTATGTGCTGAATTTGGTGCTCTTCAACCTACTCTGCTCCGGTGCTCAGAAATGTCTTCATGACCCAGACCTGTCATTCTAAGTAAGGAATTCTTCACCCTCCAGAGGGGGAAGAACAGAGAAACTTTTTTTCTGTCTCATTACCTTCCTACATCATTCCATGGAGCCAAGAACTGAGCTTGTGGCTCAAACCTAGACCCCACACTGTCAGACCATCATGTTTGTGCATGTGAAGCTGACTGAGGTTTTTGTTAAACTAAAAAGCAAACCAGTGGGAAAAAAAGCTAGACACGTGCTTTATGAATATGAAGGTATTGCTCAAAACAAATTGAACTTGCAGTTGTTAGCCATCAACTGCTGTTCTTTTAGGTAGTTTCAATAAATATAAGGCTTTCCCAAGCGTCATGGGATTAATTTATAGGCTTTGAAAGTAAGCCTAAAAGAAATTGAAAATATTTTCATAAAATGTTTCATTTTAGGTCTTGTGTCAACAAAACTATGTGTTTCACTTTCCATTCCTGCCTTTTAAACTTTCTTCTTTGCAGCAAATGTAGTAAAAAAAGTTATATATCAATATCTTCTTAACAAAGAGACATACTTTGGTCTTGCTTTCTGAAAGTCAAAATGTACAACTCCAATGAATTAGCTCAGCTCTTCATGGGGTAACCTTTCAGGTTTTTACAAACTTCTAGTGATAGCACAGCGAGTACTGGAAGAGCAGTTGTTGGGCCAACAGATGTGTAGGATAAAAGCTGGGATGTAGTGGGCTGGGTGAAAACTACCAAGGGTCAGGACTTCCATGCCTACAGGATCCCTACAGCAGGATGGCTATCTGCTATTTCTGCTCTGGATGTCCAAAGCCAACCCTGAGCAAGCCCTCAGCTTTGGGTTACCACACAAGCCATATGATTTTCAGAAGACAGCTGCTCTGGTATGTCTGAAAAAGACATTTATAAACTATATTTCCCCAGACTGAGGTGTGGCAAAACCAGAAAACCCTTTGGGAAATGCCAGCTGAAGCATCTAAATGCACAAAACATTTTTAAATACCATTGAACTGTAGATGTTCTTGCCGAGTATGAGAGTCAAATATGCTCAGTGTGTCAAAAATGAGTTAGGAAAGTGCTGCAGTTGCTGTTTATGCCAAAGGCTCCTTCAGCTGACAGCTTTAGAGATCTTAAAAGCATAAACATTTTAGCAGACAACAAGTTGCATTTCCTAAACTAACAGCTTTTTGAAATTATGGAAAAGAAACCCATAAAATGCTCTGTATAATTCTCCTCCCTCACATTCGTTTTAAAGCACTTTAGCAAAGTAACTCTCCCCCACTGTGGTAATAGGAAAAGAACTTGTTTACAAATTGTACACTGAAATTTAAGTTACTGGGAGTAGCAACAGGTTTGTAGTGACAGGTCACTTTAGATTGGAGTTTAATTTATGAAGATTGCTTTACCTGAGGCTATGGTAATCTGTGCCTTCGGAGTAATTCACCCTCTGCCTCATTTCGAATGCAGTCAAAGACTGTCGTATTTCACTATGACAATGTAATCACAGATCCACATTAAAAAGTCATTATTGTTTAGAATCCAGCTTGGTTTGAAAAACACTTACTATAAAATTCAACAGCCTTTGTAAATTACCCAAAGGTTTACTCAAGAATACAAGGTACAGTGATTTAAATCTGAAACTTACTACTTTATTGATTATATGGGATTTTTAGGTCACTGCATTTACGGGAAATGATTAGTGAGTAATCAGAGTAATAAACTCCTTGATGTTGGTTCATAAATAATTATGAATTGAATTTTCTTTATCAAGTATCAGATAAAAACCAAGTTAGCCATAAGATATTTCTTCTTTAACTTTCTTTGCTGCAGCATTCTAAAACCCAACAGTGATAAAACCAACAATAAGAATAATTTTCTGATTTCTCTGTCTTTTTTAAACCAGAAGCAATGTGCTCTCACACATGTATTACACTCTTCAGCTTGGAGTTTTGTGTGAACCTAACACTCGACTCTACTTTTTAATTCTACACTGACTCACGGCATTTTAAAAACCTGTCACAGATAGATCCAAACTACTTTGTGATTTATTAAACCCCAGATTTATATTCTAACCAACACTCAGCCATTTATCTATACCTGTATATATGGTGATTATTGAATTCCTACTTATCTTTGTTCAATATCCTTCTTCATAGTTCTTTTTTCCCTGCAAATTGAGAGAGTTTTAACCCGGACTATTGTGCAAGAGTTTAAAACTGTAATAAAAACAAATGATGCAATGAACCAATTAAAATTGTTGTATATATATTTTTTTAATTAGACATTTATGAGCTGCGAATTGGATCAGATATTCCCAATGCACATGACATGCTGACATATAATAGCTGCTTTTGGGATGTCAGGTTAGCTTTTTATGAATGCAAATAGAGGTAGGTTTTCTTTTTTCAATTAACTTTAGGAATAATTTTGTTCTATTTATAGTACAGTTGGACACTGCAGTGTAGCTTACTCAGAAGGTTTGAAAGCATTACATTTAGAAACAGTGGTGTTGAGATTTCAGTAGAAAGCATTTCATATATGTTTTGGACTCTGTGGAAAAGTGAACATTAAAAAGAGATAGCTCCATTATCATGCTACTCTTTGAACTTTTTGGTAAATGAAATCACACGGACAGTGCTGTGCCTTGTGAATGAAGCCAGTCACAAGGATAGAAAAGCTCTTGTCTCCTCCACTCTTTTTTAATACTGTGACTAAACTGGGCTTTGAACAGGTTTTTTCCATCAGAGATCTTGTTCTCAGAGCTGCTCTGCCCACATCACAGTGACACTAAGGAATTTCACTTCTGCATTGTGAGGTGGTTCAGCTCCAGGTGTCTCCTGTCTCTGTGCACCTCACACTGGTGATCTCCAGTGCCATCAGTGGTGTCAGACGTGTCAACAGGGAGATTTGCAGCACTACATTCTTCTGAAGGGCTGATTTCTGCCATCATGTTCATGGTACAAATGCAATACTCACATCTTGCAGACCACGCTGCTTAGGAGAGCTTGTGTGTGCTGGTGGACATGATGTTGGGTGTGATACAGCTCCCACCCTGTCTCAGTTTTTTGGAAAATCCACATTTTTTGCCTGTTGTCTGTTTGGAATAAAGCCCACACTGTTTGGAGTTTTATATTGCCCACAACTTGCTAAATAACTGGGAAGTTATCACCTGAATAGGAATTAGACTGTCAAGTAGCAATGGTGACCGGTGGCTTTGAAAGAAATGGTTGTCTCTTTTCATATGGCATAGTCAAAGTATCACAAATAAAATAAAAATAACGGCCATTTAGGAACAGGAAAAAACTAAAATGTGCTTAAAATTATCAGGAATTGTAAACACTTAAACTAACAAAACTAGCAATTGCTGTAAGACTCCTATGAAGACAAAGTGATCAGAAATACTCATTGTTGATGCCTGAAAAATGTATGCAATTATGAAGCAAGTTAAAGAGGAATATTTAATCAGAGCCAACAAGATATTATTGAGCCCAACAACAATAATGAATAACTTTCACACCTTTGTCATGTGGACCACCAAATATGTGCCATAGCAGAGAGGCTGAGCAGAGCCATGCTGAGCTTTGGCTTTTGTGTAGATCCTTTTTCCTTCGGAAACTGAGCAGTGCCAAGGGGCTCCAGACGAGCTGTGTTGCTTTCCCCAGCCAGGGCAGGGAAAGGAGGAGGCTCTGACCCCACAGCAGGCTGCTCTGATCTCTCCTATGGACATCACCCTAAAATGCAAGCTCTTATCCTCTGCAGAGAGCCTTTGAAGTAGAAAAGTGCAATCAAATGAACAAGCATCTGAAATTATCTTTTCTTGGTGTAACTTGGATGTCGACATTGAAATAAGGAAATAAAGAGAGGCTTTATCATCCTTCCTGATATTCAGTTCATTTTCAGTGTACCAGCATCCTACTTGATTTGAGCAGAAACCCACTCTAATCACACTTCACATTAATTCTCCACATATAATTCTAAAAGGGTTAATGACAAGGAATTGTTATTTCAATCAATGGTAACAAATTGCTACGGAGTCCAACAAGAGGATAGATTCAAAGCACTTTTTGAAGACCACTTCCCAACAAATAAGACATTAAATCCATAAGTTACAGCTCTAAATTACTCTTGTGTGAATTACATGAAAATGGGCTTTTTAGCATAAAGGGCAGCATCAGTTCTTCCCTCTGAACATGAAACAATTCTTTTGAATAAATGGTGTTCTCACTGGGTTGTAGGCAGTGGGGCTTCCAGTGGCTCCTGTAAGCCAGTCTCAGAAAAGCAGTTTTCCTTCAATTTTCTCTTAAACAGTTCCTGTCAAATAATCTCCTTAAGTTGTGATAAACCAAGTCCTGAATGTGAACTTTCCAAAACCCAGCAGGATTGGACTTTGAAATCAGATTTTATAATCAAGTAAGTGTTGCACTCCCATGAGAGACAGGGCAGGAAAGTAAAAATTCTCCTCAGTGCAGTTTGCAATAAAATAAGATACCAGTGAGAGATGTGACAAGCCTGCCATATGAAGAGGTGGTGGTTATTATCTAATTAGCATAATTAGCCAATGGTGCTTTCTTCATGGGTACTAGTTTCTAATTGAGGTGCAGCTGCTCAGTGGAAGAACCAGCTTGATGAGACCATGCCATCTGATTGAGAGGGACTAGGGCTTTTATTCCTACAGTAGAGACACCCCGGGTAAACCCCAAATTGGCAGGAGTAATTCAATAAAAGGGGGCAAATTTCTGTGTAGGTCTAACCATTTCTGTGCTATCCAGCCATTGCTGTGATAGCAGCATCTTCTCCCAGGAACAAACCCAACCACAGGGAGTAGGCAAGGGAACCAGCGGGAAGGCAAATGTTCTTCCAGACCATACAAGAGCTGACAGTGGGTTGCACAGTGCTGTAAAGAATAAAAACACTGGACAAACACTCACTGACTGCTAACACTACTCTTGTTTTTATTTAGCAATAAACTATGGCTGTTATTCTACATTCCCTGTTTTCCCTTGCACAGTCCCAGTTCCCATTGCAGGCTATTCACAGACACAAATATGGTTCACCATCCCTTTGGCTGTCACCTGTTTGGACAGAATCCCAATCAATTCAAAAAAAGCAATAATCTGTTGTGATTTAAGGATATGGGTGTTCTGTTACTCAGGGAGAGTCTGAAGTTTGGGCATTAGAACATCTTTGCATACCCAGCCAGGTATAGATTAAAATGGGATGAAGTGGACCTGGGTGAGGGCTATGCTGATTTTATGCTGATGTAGCAACCTCCTGGCTGGGGGGAAACTGCAGGACCGAGCCTTGAACTTCTCATGTTGGTCTCAAAGGGCTCCAGTTCCAAAACCAAAGGATCAGGTACATTTATTTCACATTTTCTAGGTAAATGGCTACTTATAGTGCTCATATTAGAGTAGGGCTGAGATTTCCCAAGGCACAGCAACGCTTACTATAGCAGATTACCATGTGCCAATTTTCCCCCTGTCATTGAATATTACTTTATTTTCTGGGGTATTTTTGCATATTTTGTTCTCCCTAGAGTTTTCTGCTCCTTGAATAATATAATGATTACATCAGTTTTATGACCACTAAAGGCCTGTCATGTACGTAGGATGCAATACGTTCACTTAGGATTGGATTAATCGATATTCTTTGTGGTTTCTCCTTTAAAAATAATAATAAAAATACACATAAAAGTCATTTGACACATGATGTTGATAACATTTCATGAATGCCTCCCTGGGCATAAGGTTACATGCAATAGACAGGATTAGTCCCAGCGTTTGTTCTTCCAAATCTCAGGAATGATAACTTAAACAGTTAGGTCAACAGTCTGAGGCTGTTCTTTGGCATGAGCTAACGTTCATTTGGGCCTTATCTAAAAGAAGCCAGGTGTTAGTGTAAATTGGCAAAATACTGCTTAATCCCACTGATTTAGATAGCTTCTTTTCTTTCCCACAAAAGGGAAAGATGAATTAATTCAAATTATGGAGATGATGGACTCCTATTCAGAAGGGTTTGGACAGATTTATCTAGAATGCTCCTTGTGCACCTCAATAAGAGCTTCTGTGTTTGCTCTGCACTGGTCTCTCATGTCATCCCACACCCTCTCATTTGTATTTAACATTTATCAGAATGACAAAATGAAGAAAATATCCTAGGGTGAATGATTGGAAAAATCTCCTCTTTCCTTCACACAGTAGGAAATATGTAGACAAGGAAAAAATCTATAGGCAGGGTAAAAAAAGACTCCCAATGCTATGAAAACAGAAGAAATTTAAAATAATCAGAAGATAAATGCAATGGAGAGATATCCCTTCTCTCAGTGAAAGGAGCAGAGGGTTAAAGGTAAAAGCATCGGTCAGATGGACACTGCTGGTTTGTGAAAGAACCTCAAGAAGATACCAGTGAAATGAGGGCCCTCAGAAAGTAAAATGTACCGCATTTTTACTACCTTCAGCTGTCTTCTAATAATGGCTATCTGAAAAATAAATTTTTTCCCTATTTGATGATTTCCAGGCCAGATCTATTGGATTTAATTAGTGATATAGAAATGTAAAAATTAAGAACAACCCCAACCAACTGGAAACATTTTTCATTGAAAAATAGCCAGGGAAAGTCCCTCAGAGCTATTAATTAAGTTTCTAAATGTGTGAACACCCACACATACCTAAGGGGAGTGGAGAAAGCAGTTTCCTGCCAGCATTAGTTTCAATTCCTTTTCCCATTTTGCACCTACAAATTTGCCAGCACAAATATTTCCTGGGGTCATTCTGTCGGCAAAAAGTAAAAATGGCAGCAGTTGGTTGTCAGTCAAATCACATCCATGTTTCCTTACTTGCCTTCACAAACATTTGGCATTTCCAGCAATTCAGTGGCACATGGTTTGGATTGCTTTTGCTGCTATTTGCTGAAAATTTGCACAACAGCAAGAGAGATCTTGGGTCAAATCTTCAATATGCACCTCCTCTGAATGCCAGTGTGAAATAAATATGAAACTATATTGACCACCAGCATGAACCAATGCTGCTTCTCCTATTGGTTTTCCATAAATGAGAGTAGTGCTGCAAATTCCACAGCTTGTTGATGATTTACCCAGGCTGAGGCTCTGAGCTTTGGCCATCCTGAGAAGATGGGGATGAAAAGGCTCTGTCCTGGATGATGCAGGATAGATCACGCAGCATGTTTTGGACAGGAGTCAGCAATAGCACCAAAGCTATTGCTTTGGTGTTGCTCTCTGTCCAGCCCCAGGATGAATAGGGTTGGGAGCACTTATCAGCCTGAATCCTCACATCTCCTGACTCAGAAAATGTGGTTGAGGGGCACAACTGCACAAGGAGTAATCACAGAAACCTCAACACAAAGATTTCTGATGGGGCAATCACTCTCCCATGTGAAAATTCCTGACAACTCTCCCTACATTTGCTTTTCATTTTCATTCTGACTACTGGTTAAGTAGTAATGATCTGGGCATAGGGCATTTTCTGAGGATTGATAGTAGTCTGACAAGCATTTATGGCCAGAGGAATAGCCAAGGGTGCTATTAGTCCCAGCTGGTCATTAATCCCTGAGAATGCCCTGTGCTGGGGTGGCTACTGCTATTATTAGATGAAAATAAGAGCAAACACAGGAGTATGGATTTTTTTTTAATGGTTGGTGCTATGATTGGAATGTGTAAGGCATTTTTAAGAATTAATGACTTACTCATTAAGTAGTTCAATTGCCTGAATTATCTGCACACTGCATGAAGCAGGTTACTATAATTAAAATGTTTCAAACTTTTTTTTACTTCTTAATTTAAAAAAAAAGCCTGAGTCAAACTAACACAGTTTTTCAAAACTAGAATTCCCAGCTAAGCCTGTGTGTTCCAAATTAGTTTCAGAAGCAGCATTTGGGAGATGTGAATTTCCTCACTGGACCTGCCAACCCTCTGGTAAAAGCTTGAGAGCTCCCCAGAGTTAGAACCTTTAGTAAAGGGTATTGATTCAGGGGGTTCTGGTTTTCCATGTGCCTGCTGGAGATAACTCACTGTTAGTTAGATAACTCCAGAGTAACAGAAATTAAAAAAAAAAAAAAAAGAATCAGAATGCCTAGGAAGCAGCCTGGAGCAGCCAACAGGGAACAGGATGCATGGGGAGCTGCTGCCTCTCTCTGGATGTAGGACACTACACACAACAGCCCGTGAGGATCCCTTGGCACTCTCTGCCAGGAAGGCTCTCCTAGCTCACCCTTTCTTGTAATAGCTGGGTGGGGCTTATCCTCTTAAACCATTTGTTGTGGTGATGCTGAAAATCTCTATCTTACTCCATAGACAGTCACTGGTTAAAACATTTTTGAGAAAAGAGAACTGTGACAAATGCCATGATTAAATTCTCCCTTGGTGAATTATGGATGGATAATACATGGAGATTTCTTGTAATCAGGGTGTGATGGTTTTGAGCAGGGGTAGGGACAGATGGGCAAAGAGCACAGCTGGCTTTAAGATAGGTCTCCATGGCTTCCTCAGAGGAAATATATGGCATCATCATCTGCAAAAGCAAGGAACTGGATACCAGAGCAAGGAACTCTAAGTAAAGAGCTGTGTTGTTTGGATGAGGGGTTCACCTTTTGCTCTTTCCTTTCTTCACCAGGTTCACAATCTGACCTGTAAGAACATGGGCTGCTGTCTCCTCTTTCAGCCTCAAGCTGCTTTCAGCTCCTAGGACTTCCTAGGGGGGTTAAAATGGTGTTCTCCCTGTTTAGTAATTCCACACAAAACTCTCCTCCAAGTACATTTCGCATTCACAGTGACTTCTAGAAAGAACTCACACATATCCATCACTGACCTCATGAACAACCACATGCTTTTGTTTGCTTTGGCCCTGGTTCTCAGTAGTTATCTTTGGTTGCCACTAGCCCAGTACAGAAAGGGGCAGTGAACACTCAGTCTCTGACCAGGTTTTCCAGCCTACTCAGGCTTTTCTAGACCTTTATATTCCTCTGCCTCTTTTCCAGGCTGAAAAGTTCTAGCCCAACTGAGGATGTTTTGAAAAAGTATCCATGAGTCAACTGAAAATTTTATCAGAGTGAGCCTGTACAAAAGAAACACACAAACTTCAGAGCTGGATCCTGTCACTCTTATGTATGAAATTTGAAAGCAAAATCAATGGAACTGCCTCTAAATGAAGAGTGGCAGACACTTCTGCTTACAAAGCAAGAATGTGTTAGTACTCGTTTGTTCTGGTAATGGGGCAAGGACTGCTTCTAAGATGCATTTGAATTGTAAAGCCTGGGGCCCAATATAAAATCTGCCATCTCCCATAGACATGCTTCAGGTAGAGAGCATCACAAATTTTGATCTTTTCAGTTTTAATAGTCTCTTCTACAAATACTGGTCATGCAAAATGAGATTCCAAGGAAAGGTCTCCAACATTATTCTGTCCTTTTTTAAAATTTCATATTGATACCTTAACCTTTTGAAATTTGCCAGTGTATGCCAATGTATTTCATTCTGAAATGAATTTGTTTGATATCTGAAGTGCTTTTTTCCTCTGTTTTATTTCTACTGTTGTGAAATGGAACACTGTAGTATTTTTGGTAGAAATAATCTGTTTGAAAGGTTATTTGGCTTCTTTTAGTGCAAATCTTGGTAGTGAGTCAGAACTGAAGTACTGCATTACTCAGCCTAACTTATTTTGCATACATATTAGTGCTCTATAATAATAACAATAAATCAAGAATCTTTCCACACACTTTTTTGAATTAATCTTGTCTACACACTATTTTACCTTGCAAACGGATCAATTTGCATGTGTATAGGATGGTTTGATATAAGAATCTTTTTTCTCCCTAATGCTTGTTTTATTCTTTGGAGAATAGAGCCCTCAAGAAGCAGGTGCAAACAAATATAATTTTCTCAATCTCCCACCCAAAGAAGGAGGACATAATAAAGGAAAGGAGGTTGTCTACCACTCAGAACAATAATGCAGAGAATAATGAGGATATGCATGTTGAAGGCATGGGGAACCCTATTTCCTGCTGTCACTGAAAACACGCCAGGGAATTCCTTTGTTTGACCTTGCATTGGCTTTGATTTTTGACATGAAGAACACAAATAGTGAGCAGTACAGGCAGCTTCATGATAGGAAAGCTAAAAATCTTCCTTCCAGGGTACCAGTGCACTTTATTGGAAGGAGAGTTGTCAGTGTGCAAATATTGGTGATCCAGAACTGCCTCTGTGTGTGTGCAAGTGTGTGAGAGAGAGGATTCTGCTGCACATCTTGCAGTGCCTTTTGCTTGGGTTGCCTTTTCCATGTGGTCCACAGCCTTGTTCTGCAATTTGCTACATTTGGGTTTACATAAGTGAGTCTCACTCTCAGGTCTGATTTGTTTAGCAAGTCCTACCTGATGGCATCTCTGGGAATCCCATGAGAGGAGAGAAAGCTCATGAACATTTTTCACGTGTCCATTGATTGATGGGATTGCTGATCTAATAAAAGGTGTGACCATACTCCTTACAATACCTGATCTTTAGCCAACAAAATGAAAATCATCACTTTATCCTGGAAGGCTCTGTGACCAATAGCAGATCAGGAAGAAGATCCTACAGCTGGCTACAACTTTTCTTTCCAGGTTTTTAAATGGGTTTGCACACAACACAGCAACCTTAAGTCAAATATTTGGTGCTAAAACCTCTCATCAATTAAGTAGATCCTCACCCAAAGCAATTGGTCTGTATTAATTTATAATCAGCTGGTCACCTGGCCCATCACATTTCCTCTCTGTGAAATCTGTTCTATTGTCTTCTTTCAATTTATTTCTCCTTCATTACATCAATGTTTCTCAACCACAGGTATTCTTACCCTGAATATGATTATTGACTTGTCAGCCTGTGCTTGTAGCCAGAAGGCCAACCCCATCCTGAGCTGCACTGAGAGGAGCATGGCCAGCACATTGAGGGAGGTGATTCTCCTCCTCTATTCTGCTCTTGTGATGCCCAGCTTGGAGTGACATGTCCAGCTCTGGGGTCCCCAACAGCACAAAGATGTGGACCTCTGGGACAAGTCCAGAAGAGGGCCACTGAGTTAATCACAGGGCTGGAGCACCTCTCCTATGAAGACAAGCTGAAAGAGTTCAGCCTGGAGAAGAGAAAGGTCCATGGAGGTCTTATAGCACCTCCCAGTACCTAAAGGAGGCTTACAAGAAAGCTGGAGAGGAACTTTTCAAAAGGGCATGTGATGATAGCACAAGGGGGAGTGTCCTCATGCTGAAGGAGGGTAGATTTAGATTAGATATCAGGAAGAAATTCTTTACTGTGAGAGTGGTAGGACACTGGAACAGGTTTCCCAGGGAAGTTTTGGATGTCTCATCCCTGGAAGTGTTCAAGGCCATGTTGGATGGGGCTAGGGCAACCTGGTCTAGTGGGAGATGTCCCTGTCAATAACAAGGGTTGGAATGAGATGGTCATTAAGGTCCCTTCCAACACAAACCATTCCATGATCTATGATTCTGAGCTCATGATGTGCAATTCAAAGGCTTAAAATGAAACAACTCAGTCCTTAAAAGCTCATAGCCAATCTGAAGATGGAAAGAAAGAGGGAGAACCAACAGGTGGAGTGAAAAGTAAAATGGCAGTCCAAGGCTCTTCCCAGGATTTGGGGGCACCTCCATGTCCTCACCCCAATTCACAGGACACTGGTTTGGTACATGACCTGAGCTGCACAGCTAGTCTCTACTTTGCTACTGCTCTGCTAAGTCCTAAGTTGTAATTGAGAGAGAGCGTACACGGAAAATCTGTTTTTAAAATTAGAACATAAATTAAAAATTTCCTTTACAGAGACTCTTTCTTTAGCTGGTTATGAGCATTTGACTTAGGGGGGGTGTCATCACAATATCACTTTTTCCATTACTGTCCAAGCAATATGCTTTTCATCTCAAATATAAACCCAATGCCATTCCTTCATGGACCACAAGGAAAAATAGGTAAAATGAAGTAGAGCAATTAAGCTGGCAATGAAAATTAGGCATTGTGGATAAGGGTTTGATCCAAAAGTAATACTTTGGAGATAATGACAGGGAAAATAGTATAAATTCTGCAGGGACACTCCTGATTTCTGGTCTAATTCACAAAGATTACTTGCCATAAGGTACCACTTGAGTAATGTAAAAGAAAAGCACATAGATATGATGGGAAACGTAAGCAGCTGACTTCTTTATGTGGCAGTAAACTGGGGTAATCTATTCCTGTCCAGTAATGTTTATAAACATACTGTAAACAAGCATAAATGAACAGCTCATCTCTCTGAGGGGACCAGATGCATCCTTAACACTGATTAAGTGTTTTGTTCTGCCTGAGTGTCTGGCAGAGGTTTATGCTCCAAAGCAGAGGGAGGGAGACAGAGTAATGACAGTCTCGTATTCTCCTGGCTCTTTAACTGCTGTGGGGGATTCAGCAGGCAGTATAGCATGTAGAATTCTACTGATGATCATTTCCCACAACACACACTTACACAGGATACATTTTGCATGCTAGGTCTTTAAAGCCACTCCCCAGGTCTCCTTCCTTGCTAAGTCAGAGAGATGAGTAGAAGCAGGAGCAGCAGCTGTGCTTGGGAAGGCCACCTTGCCCACTTCCATCCCCTTTAATGCCACCAAAAACATCTGAATGCTGAGTCAATGCCTCATAGCAATCACAAATACAGCAAATTCTTCTTATTTTGTGTGTCAGTAAGCTGCCTCTCACTCTTCAGAAGCCTGAGGTCTAAAACTGGTAAAACTTTCGTTTTTGCAACTTCTACAGAAATTTGGGTCAAGAATGATTTAATAACTCACCTCATTCATGTCCCGTGAATCCACAGCCAGCTCCTACTGTTCTGTGGGGTGTAATTTTTAGAGCTGTGTTTTATGGGCAGTTCTGCACTCCTTCTCTCCCTCCCCATTAATTACAGCCACAAATGCAGTCCAGGTGGACTCAGATGAACCCTTTGTTGGGTAGCAGGGTGAGGATTTGCAGCCAGCAGGGTACAAGCAGAATGGAGATAAAAAAATCTGAGTATAGCTATTTGTTGGTGTGAAATCCTCAAAGCCAGCTCCAAAAGCTTTCAAGCCAAAGTGCTTTCTTTCCTCAGAAGACTGGTGTGCTGTTTCTGGTAGCTTAGTTGAGGAACCTGCCTCTGTCTTCCTGACAAAAGTCGCTGCAAGAATGGAAACTGGTATGAAAGGGTGAAAGATGGGCTTATTTTTTTTTCCAGAAATAGAGGAGTAGTGGGCCTGTTTTATAAAGTGCAATGGTTATTTTTTTTAATTATTTATCTTTTTGCCAGATTTGCTTTTTGACTACTACTAGTAAGCTAGGCAGTTTTGTCCAGTGTGTTATTTAATACAATGCTTGCAATAGCCTGATTTACTGATATTATTCACATTACCCTTGGCAACAACAGACAGGTACCACAGCTGACAGAGGAACTTTTGAGCCTCTTTAACTCGCCCTTATACTCTTACACTTCCAAATAAATACGTGAAGAATTTCATGGGCCATCAGAAACTGTGCAAGATTTGTGATTGGCAGCACATGAATGCTGAGTGTGTAGATGTGTTTGTGGTTTCTATTATATCAACTACCTCTGTTTGCTCTGCTACTGTGTGCCTAGTGTATCTTTCATGAAGGGTAAAGGTGTCATGACATGGTCTATTATTAACTGTGTAAATAAGATGTAGCTCTGCAAAAAAAACCCAAACTAGATAAAATAGGAAAGTCAATTCTGCAGAATACTAAGACTTGTATGTCCAAAAGTTACTCAAGCAGTGTAAGGACATAAAACTGAGTAAATGGCTCTGGGTGGGTCCACCAGGTCCCCTGGCCCCTGCTTCTCTATTAGCCTGAATGAACAACGTGGTTGACCCCAGGACATCACTTCTGGTCCACTTTAAATTGAGCCTTGGATTGCTGCTTTGTGGGTAAAATAGCAAATGCTGGGTATTCCTGTTGGGGCTATAAGGACCCATGGCTGAGCTGAGGCTGAAGCAAAGATTTCTGAGGGAAAGCTTTTTTTTGTATTTAAGTGAAATATCAAGGGGAAAGTTCACAACAAAAAAAATCTGTTTAAAGATGCAAATGATGTAAAAAGGTCAGGAAGATTGATTGGAAATTTAAGAAGGGTTTCTTTCCCCTCAGTGACATGGAAGATGGATTGCAGGACAAACAACATTAGCTGCTTATATTCTCTTTTCCCCTTTCAGGCTAACACATCAATGCTAATGAACCTGGATGCTTTATTTATTTGCACATAAGTTCTACTGCACACATTAAAGCAAAACATTTTTTCCATCACTGTGGATATTTTAGGATCTATTAACATTAATGACTTACCTCTTCTCTGAAAGAAAAACTCTGTGAACAGAAAATCAACCCTTGGCTCCATAACATAAAGAAGTAGATCCTCAGGGCAGCTGAAATGTCAGAAAAGCATTAGCATGCCAAATCTACAGTCTCCTCCATTTGCAATTTCATTGCCATGTCTTTTTCTCATTACCAGTCAAGCAAGTTTGGAAATAAAAAGGGAAAACTGCAAGGCACAGATTTGTGAAGCATCTTTTCATATTATGGGTGGTAAAATTCCAACTGCATCTCTGTGGGGTACTGGCAGCTCATGTGGAAGCTGACCCAGAGGGTCTGGTCTCTCAAGGTGACACTGAAGGGTCCCAGATTCTCCAGCATCCCCAGGTGATGCATTCAAAATTCATTTCACACTCTAGAATCTGTATTCAACAGTCTCAATATTTTCAGAAAAAGACTGTACTTCTCCCCAAAAATAACAGGCAAAAAGAAGGGGTTTAGGGTGAGGACAGTGTTTTGCAAGCTGAAGGAAGCTCTGCACCTTCCCCCAGTCATTCAGAGTGCTTCTGTACCCAGACAGAAGAACCTCTGTAAATCAAGAGCTCTTGAGTAACTAATAATTTTGTTCATAATGCAGGTGTGACTGTAAGGAAATTCAGATGTTGCTGCTAGTTAGGCTCATTAATTACTTTGGTTACAGGGAAAATGCAAATAGAAATTGCCTGAAAGCAGAACCTGGGTCTGTGCATGTTTACAGCCAGCAAGCAGAATCCAGCCTCCCCTGGGAGGAAATTTTTCTAGAGGGTGGGAGAAATTGTAGACAGCAACTTGTTTGGGGTCAGTTCCTTGGATAACATGCTCATGCTCCTGGCCACAAGTAATTTGGATTTCAGGCAGAGGCTCTGGTCTATGCCTTGTGTCTGGACTGTAGTTGTCAAAGAGGCCACTTCTCCTCCTCTGGCACAGCCCAGAATGGATGTGTAATTTCACATGTCTGCTCAGCCTGGACATGCAGGTGAGGTTGTCCCTTGTAATCCAGGGAGAAGGTGTTTCACAGTGAAAGCAGATCAAACAGCCTTGCATTTCCTGCAGGCTTTAATGCATCAGAGGTGAGCTCCTGCTGCCTCCCTGGCTCTCCCTGGGCATGCTGCTGAGGGAATGGGATGAGTTAGAGTGCTGGAAGGGTCATTTTCCCACTCTGCCTGCAATCAGCAGAGTGTGAGGAAGAGGAGGAGAGAGAGAACCAGAAACCACACAAAAACCAGCTCAGCTTTTTGTGATAGACACATCTGGAAGCAATTGCTACTTTCATTAGTATATTGATTTTCCCCTCTTCTGGCTATTCTCACACTTAACTATTTGTTCAGCTTGATTTGGGTTATCTATTGCCATAGAGAGTCTTGGTTTAAAGCTGCTTTTTGGCAGTGTAGAAAATGAGAAAAAATGGAAGGAGTTCTGCCTCCCCTCACCAGGTTATTACATGCTTATAATTAACACCTAAAGAATGGAAATGTCCCTCATTTTTATAAGAAGGAAAATTCATCCATCCATTTTGCCAGCTGGACTGACTCATCACTTTTCCTGGAGAAGTGTCTGTAGGACAAAGGCAAATGTGATAGGGAAGCATGGGTTTCTCATACTGCTCAGGTACTGTTGGTACCTTCTGCCAAGATGAACACAGGGCCTGGCTTGCTCTGTACTGTGGCTGTGGCCTTCCATGGAGCCATGGCTTTCACATCAGCTTTAGATCTGAGGAACATCTCAGCCTGTCTTGCTTGGGAGCCTTGTTTGCTTCCTCTTAGTTTGAATCTTCCTGGGAAAATGCTCCTGCTGACTTTCCACAATGCAGCCTGTGCTCCTGCCTTGCTTCTCCTCCAAAACGTTGCTGCTGGAAATGGCACCTGCTGCCATTTCTTCTGATCCAGTCTTGTTTAGTCCCTGTGGGGATTTCTATCTGTGAGGGATCTTTATAGTTAAAGATTTCACCATGCAGCTCTCCCCTCAGTGTACAATACTGTGTATATGACAGGTTGTAGGGCTTTTCACTCATGCTAAGCTGTGGATCACCCACTACTGTTACTTAATGCATATGTAATGAATTAAAAATCCAGAATGAGTAATGGTTATAGCTGATTTGACCTTACTTTGTACAATGTGAGGCCATTTCTGGCAATTGTGATCTCATTGTAGCTTTAATGATCTCATCTAATTATTGCTAACTCAAAGACCTTTAGTGCTTTAATGTGAGTCAGAGAATGCACACCAGCAAACTAATGAACTCATCACACTGTGCTAGTCTTTGACCAGAAACAGGGATTCATTTGGAAAATTAGAAAAAAAATACATTAGGGAGAGGAAGCTTGAGATTATTTCACATTTATTTCCCTGACTTGAAAGAGGAAATTATAATGATATTGCTGTAGGGAAAAAAAAAAGATAGATGAAAGTAATATTATTGATTGCTGTAAACTATTCACTTGAGTGAAGAGGATAGAGGAGCAATGTGTTGCAATTCTGGAAAGAAGCACAGAAAGGTACATTGTGTTTACAGCTCTTCTAGATCAGTCTGTGGACACAGGAAAGTAGATTATAGAAGAATCACCCAGCTTAGGACCAGAGGAGTTACTGAACCACTCACCCAATTATTATGGCAAAGCAGAAAGACCATCAATCTCTCCACTTGGAAGGTGTAAAATTAGGCTATTTACCAAAAGATTTTTTTGTATTCTCTCTCAATAAGAACAGGGTCTGTAAATGAACAAGCTTTTCTCCAATCCATTAAAGAAGCAGAAATCTTTACCCAATCCCACCAAAGATAGTACAGGTTGTTATAAGCTATTAAGATCCCCAAATCAATGTTTGGTCTCAAAATACAACAGTAGGCCATCAATATCATAATACAGTGAACTTTAACAGCAGGGCACTCACTGTATATTAATCAGCTTTCAAAGAGGGTCTTTAAATGTCAGGAGAATGATGGGCCTTATGAAATTTCAATTCACTTCTGCTTCTGGCCAGACCAGGACTACTGAGAGAATAGACTTTTGTACAACACAATGGCACTTGAGGAACCGGGAAACCAAGTTTCCCTCACACAGAACACAGAACAATTTCATTACCTTTCTTTTTCATTATTTTTTCTGACTTCCAGATGAAAGTGACTTCAAAGTCTGATTTAAAAAACACCAGGGCAGCATTTTTTATCATGGGAAATTCAACTTAATCTGCATCTAAATGTTTTGAAGAGGTGTTTAGAAAATGCAAGCAAATATAAGCAGCTATGATTCCTGCCAACAGACATGGAGACTGCTCAGCACCCGTGGGCTGGCAGGGCTCTCCCAGCTCAGTGGCTGTTCTCACAGTATTCTCACAAGATGCTGGAAATTATGTTTCCCCAGTGCCAGCACCCATTTTAGTAATGCAGCTAATTTCTTTTCTACAATCCTCAGCTGAGGTTTATGATGAACAGGAAATCCTGGGCATAGCAAGAAAGGTGACTCAACACATGGCCCCCAAATTTCCTAGATCTGTGACTGGATCCCAGCATGCCCAAGGACTGGTGAGGCTCCAGGGACCACAAGGCTGTCACAGCTCACTGAGCAGAAATGCTGTTACAGTTCATTCTGTGGAGCATTTTGATGCATTCAGTTGTCACCCTAATTTGGAACAAAAGCTATCTCCAACAGATCAAAATCCTTTTCAGAAGCATTAATTGTTTTTTTCTTAAATTCATTAATAATATTCTTCTCAGAGGGACATAGCACTTCCTTAGGATCTGGACCATGGCCACAAATGCACAGGGTGTCAGGGGACACTGAAATAAATCTGAAAATGAGCATGTGAACTGCTCAAATCACCTTCCTACCTCATCCCTTCTTCAGATTTCTACCTGCTCTGCTGAAAAAGGGTGCTCTGGACCATGATTTTGTTCAAGACTATATATAATCACACCATCAGGTAGGCAGGTGAGCACTTCTTCTTTTTATCACCATACAAACCTAACCCTGCAATTAATGATCTCCTGGCTATTCATGTTTGATTCTTGCAATTTTACTGATATCAGCAAGCTGAAGAGTAGCTGCTGAAATCCCTGTACTTAGAGGGTCAGGGAGAATATGGCCAATAATACCTGAAATCAGCCATTTAAGTCCTTTTTTTTCCTCACAAATATCTGCATTCCTGGAGCGTCTCGTAAGTCCCAAGAACTGCACTGACTTTTATGAATTAAAAATTTGGCCCTTACACTCAATTATAAAAAAGATGTGTATCTTCAGCATATCAGGAAAAGAGAGCTTTATTGATCTTTCTGTACTGGTGGTGTTTTCATTCACTTTTTCAAAATATATAGGCTTCTGTTTACATAAAGACAATCACTGGCAATACTCCCAGTTTAGAGACATAATTAAGCATGAAATGAATCAGCTTTGGAATGCAATCCCCAAGCAATTCACAGTTTTAATCATACTAAATTGGTCAAAATCAAAAGTTCATCTTTTAAAAAATACGAAATGATGTCCTTCCCCCACCAAAAACCAAAGTGCTCCTAGCAACAAGAAGATCTGACCCACAACTTGAGTTGATTGATCTGGAAAGAAATTGTGAGTATTGTTAGATAATTTCCCTGAGGTGAATCACTGTTTATTCAAAACTCAGTGTTTGTTTTATCTGGTTTCTCTACATGGAATTAGTAGGGATGTGGGAAAACAGCTTGCAGGTGGCATGGGATTCAGGGGTTGGCTTCTTTCATTTTGCTCCCTGCAGAAGAAGTAACACCAGGTGCAATCAAATGATCCGTGTTGCTGATAGTAAATTCCTCAGGAATTCACTTCTGCCTGGGTGTGCAATATATCCTGAGCCCTCTCTGACCATTTGATTCAGCACTTACTGGAGTCAATTTATAGGCTGCCCCTTTGACTCCAGTGAGCACACTCTGAACCAGCTGGAAGCACTGGGATGAAGCCAAGTGTGGTGTAAATCTGTGTGTGTCTGTGTGTGTTTATGAGCATGTGTGCAAGCAGAGCACTCGTGTCATCCAAAAAAACCTGCTCACCTACTGACAGAGTTGGGTGCTTTGCATCCCTGGGGGCACTGAGTGGGAGGTGTGTGTTTAAGCTAGTAAAGGCCACAGGCAGAGCTCTCCAGGACTCCTCCCAAGGGCTTTCAGGTTGTTATTTTAAGAGTTCAGCTCTCCCCTCCTCTATATCCCATCTCAGAAAGCTTAACAGGTGAGGAAAGAGTATTTTGTCTTTAATCAAACATCACCTACACTGATGGTATGAAAAAAATATGGAGTGTCTACACTTCAACATATTGCTGTTGTTCTCAGGATACAGAAATTTCTTTCCTTTCACGGTAGCAAATAGAGCTGTTGCTTTAGTAACAAATTATCCCTTAAAAGCAACATAATCAGCTTTCAAAAAAGTACTGATGCAAGTGCCGATACTATTGCAGCAGAAGAGCTTTTAATTTTTCACTTTCAGCTTGGCAAACCTCTTCAGCATGGGATACTTCCATCATCACCCAAGGAAAAGAAAGGAAGAGCAGGACAGAGTGGTAATTGGTCTGTGCTGGGATCAAAAGCAGTAACACACAATGCTAAAATCTCTCTGCTTTTTAAGCATAGTTCTGATGAATGTGAGTCCTCCTGCCCTCCAATGTATGTCAGCTGTGACACTAAATAGAGAAAGCATCTCAGCATATCGGGTCCTGATGTGTAAATTCTCATTTGCTGTGAAAGAATGGCAGGAGATGAAGTGTGACTCTTGACTGCACACTGTGATTTGAGCTTCCCTGCAAAGTATTCATGCTCCCTGATGTACTGCACTACACTGCACAACTTCAGATACCATTCTGAGACACACTACAAAATTGCTACAAGGAAATTAATATACAGAAGTTATATTTTCTGCCAGTTAAAAACTACAGAGGAACAAAATCAGGGCATTTCTAGCAGTTGTGTGTTCTGTACAGACACAACCTTAATGCAGTCTCTGCAATTCAGAAATCAGTGCACTTTCTTTTTGTTTCTAATCATTTTGATAGAATACTTGCCTTTGATCTGTTCCAAATGACAAGAGTTTGTGACATTTGTGCAGACAAAATATTACCTAAGCTTTTGTAAAAACAGCAGGATCCACTGAAGTTTGTTCTCTAGTTTTCCATAAAGGAGGTGAAGCCACGATTGAAAATACAGATTTGAAAACAGTGGAGAGAAAAATGAGAGCAAACAATAGCTTCAGTTTTAAACTTGATGGTTTGCACCTAAGACAAACAAAGTGTGCCCACCAGAATATAATATTACACTGGATTTTTATTAAGATTTTGTTTTTGTGATTGCTTATAGTTTAGGGTGAGTGTTGTATGTGTAAGAATCTGTCTCTGTCTTGTCACACAGTTTGGATGTGGGGTAGACAGTATGATCGTACAGTGGGACATCAAACTGTTGACAAAATGCTGCTGAAGGCATCTGGACACAAGTCCCCTTTCTGCTGAGATCAACCCTTGAATGTGAGACCAAACTATGAAGGCAGAGACATCCTCACTGAGAATTAATCCTGTCCTTGCTGCTGTGTCTCACAGACCAGAAAGACCATGCTCTTCTTGATCACAAAGTGTGCAGTCAGTGCACTGGTGGCAGTGCAGTAGTTAAAATTACTCTCACTCAGTCTTTAGGGTAGGGTGGAAACATCCCTACCCACCCTGCTTCCCTGCCTTTGCATTTCTATTGACTGCAGATCAAAGTATGATTTCTTACTCTTTAGTTTGTAACAGGATTCAGGAGTGAGTTGAGACAAAGGATGAATGTTATTATGTATAATATCAAAGTCGAAGAACAATGGAAAATGTTAATATAACTCAACAAGGGCACCCTTTTGTGTAATAAAAACACAGAGGAAAACACATAAAAGCAAACTGTAAATACAAACATAAAAAATAGAAGAGGAAATGAGGGCATTTAAGGTGGCTCAAGCTCTAATATGCAGCATGGACAATTTCACTTGTATTTAGAAAAACTTCTGCCTCCCTGGATGCTGCAACATGGGTGACTGTGAGGCTTGCTCAGGTTTGAAACCTGACTCAGATCTCCATAACAGAACTGTTGCTTCTGATTTCAACAGGATTGCCTCTGATTCAGGTTGCTACGAGCAAATGGAACAATTAGCACCAGACAACTTCACCACCTCCTCTCACACAGTTCCTGATCTCACAGACAGTTGTGACATAACTCATCTTAAGCGTGAGCCCTCCACAAAAGCTGTTTTCATAACTAGAGTTTTGCTTTGAACTAACTTCTGTCATCAGAAGCTGCTTCATTAATTCTGTAAGGCAGGCTACAGCTAAAGTGAAAAAATTTCAGCACCATCTTTGATGTCTTATCATCTCAAAATGCTTGCAGCCTTTCACTTTCCACAGGATGTGTAGGATGGTTGTAAGATAAAGTGATGAAAGAATAAAAAGATCATATTTTAAAAGAGTGTAATCGTAAAATTATTTCTAATAATTTATAATTTTGAATAATAAAATATCATACCATTACAAAGTAATGAAAATGTAATAAAATTGAGGTCTTAAGAAGATTTAAAATATAATTGCATCTTTTAATGTTGTAATAATTGTACAATTAAAATTACAAAACCACACATAATAATTAAAACAGAATCTCCTGCCATGACAGTATCAGAGATTCTCTCTGCATCAGGTTCATTAATGAAGTCTCTATATACAATAGATAGACTAATGTAGAATCAGTCCTCCTTAGATGATCTGTGGGGATTGGTTTTGACTGTGCTTGGATGAAGTATGAGTCAGAATGCTGATTTCTGACTGATGGTGCACCCTTCAGGTTCCTAAATTTGCTGTCATCCCCATTCAGCTTTCCCTGCATCCTGCACTAAAAGCTTTCCCATACTTTTGCATTAAAATACCTGCAGCTGAATTGATGATATTGTCTGGGGACATTCCTAAATTCCTAGAGACTCCTTTGTGATATCCAACATAATGTGACTCCCCCCATCCCAGTGTGCCTCCTTCAGCCAGCTCTGAGTGCATTGCCCTCCAAACAGCACCAAGGAAAATGCATTAAAAGGCTCATTATATGCTTAAACCATGGTAAGTAGCAGAATGTTTGATAAACCCAGTTTTTTCAGAGATATATAATTTCTTGCATTTAGTACAAACCACTGGTACTTCAAATCTGTGCTTCGAGAAATATATCAGAGTTTAAAGAGCCCTAAAAGGGTGTTTAACAACACATGTCCAGCAACATAAATATAAAGTGATGGAGAATACACAGGGGAACCAAGGCTTTTGAATCTAAATGACCAATTTTTTCAATGAATCAATTTCAACAGTGAAAGTGAAGGAAGCACAGATGAAAGCAGTTTTAGGGTCTATTTAAGATGGTAAAACCTATTTGCTCACACCTTTCTCATGTAGCCTCTGTCTGGTATTTCATCTATATTCACTTATGTACTTTTCTAAAGTGTAGGTGTCACCTATTTAAAGGTGGAAAAATATGTTTAAACACAAGGAGGTGAGTTTTATTACAAAAGCCAAGAACTTCAGAGGTTGAAGATTTGTGATGACATTCTTTCAAACAGGTCCTGACTGTGCTTATGGATATCAGCTTTGAAACAGTGTCTGATGAAAATAAATCAGTTACCAGTTTCATAAGGGGACAGGGACAGACTCACAGACTGGCTGTACCTCAAAAGCAAAATCACAGTGAGTTGGAGGAAAGGATGGGCTGGAATTCACTAAAATTTCCCTAACCTTTTTGGCTCAAGGGAAACTTTAATATATAGAACGGTTCTGAAGATGTGCAACGGGTGGGAAAGAGTCATTGAGGAAGGCAATGTGTTTACACGCTGTTCAGAAGTTCAGATGCCCCACCCAACAGCAGACATGAGTTTTGGGGCCAATGCAAGCTGTGGGAAACCCCCACAGATCTGTCTGAACTCGCAAGCTCTGTCCCAATTTGCTTGGTTTGTACTTTGCTCCTGCCAGCTTCGTTTAGTCTCTCCCCTCAGCTGGAATTTGTACACTCTGCTCTGCAAGTTTGCTCTATCCCAGCTTGAATTGTTGTGAACAATTGTGAAAAGCTGCCCATAACTCTGATTATACTTTAGGAAAATATAAACCACAGATCTGGCTAATATCTAACACATGTGACTAGTAACTGAGCTATAAGTGGAAGGAATAAGACTTTTCAGAGAAGAACCACCCCAGCACAGCTCAGGTGGCACTGTTTGGTTTGTGTGTTACCTGTTGTACACACAGGGTGGGGAAAAGAAACCCATGCTACACATCATTATTGCCTTATACTGCACCTTCTTTGCCCATTGCATAAGAAAAGAAAATAAAGGGCTATTTGAACCTCAAACTGATGAAATATTCATATTTACTATCTTTTCTTTTTGTTCTTCCTTTCAAAATCTCCTTGGTTGAAAGATATAGGAAAGAAGTTTCTTGGAAATGATGTTACCCTGACTTCTTCACCTCAGACATATGCTTTCATCTAATTGGGGATTTTTACTTCAGAGAATGCTCTGGGCTACAGAAGACACCACATTTCATGATTACAGAATCTGCCCCTAATCTCCCAATCAGGCATTTGTTACCTCACACTGAAAACAAACAGAAATCCCATAGCAGAGAAGAAATTAAATCATAATTCTGATGGATGCATTTTTGTTCTCTGGACACAGAGATTCAGCCTGGAGACATGCAAACAGGGAGCTTTTTTCCTCTCTGTGCTTGCAGTGAGGATTGTGCTGATTCTGCAGGCTGCTGAGACCCACAAAGCAGAACTGGAAATTGAGTTAAGCAGTACATTCCAGCAGTCACAGCACTGAACAGGGAGCTGGTGTGGCTACACTCCGTTTCAAATATTGCCCTGCTCTGCCTTTAGGCAGGACAATTCACCCCTACATGCCTTGGTTTTCCTCTGAACTCCAAGCCAGACTGTGTTCTTGCTATTTGTTCTGCTGCACTGCTTCATTCCTTGACACTCAAGCCTCAGTTGTGGCTATCAGCTACTATCATATGTAATAGCAAATAAACATAACAGTTATCATGTGTAATGACAAATAAACATAACAGTTAACATTAAAGTGTCAAATCAGGCTTAATGTTGTGTGTGCCCATGTTTATTAGTGCTTGGTATAATATGTGTTTCATAGGGAAAATATATCTTCTCCATGTAATAAAGAGTTTTGGCAGGGATGGGGAGAAATTTAATTAGACTTTTGGTGCTGTGGAAAGCATGGAGAGCTAAAGTGTAGGTGTTTTCTCAAAACAGATAAAATCTCCAAATATCTTTATGGAAAATATTGGTCAAAAACAGTCATGAAAAAAAAAAAAAGACAGGGGCCAGTGGTCCCCGTCTGTGTTTCCCATCCCTCCTCTCTCTGTTCTTCCACAGGAGAGCAGCTTGCTACAATTAAAATTAAATTTAAAAGAGGACAATGTAAGCCAAAGTCAATAACCCTCTTAATATGTCAGAGTCTCTTTTCAGGAGAAAAACAGTGAAGGATATCAGGAACTGAGGAATCAGACAGACAGTCTTTATTCAAATAAAGCAAAAGGAGTTTTCTCTGGTTCGTGCATGCTAGACTTGGCAGAATCCCAAAGTATGGGTTGAATCCAGAAGTTTGATCAAAGGAACAGACTCTGAACATGGACAGAAATCTCTCATGCAGGATTTTCTTTTGTTCCTAGTGAAATAAAATGTATTAAGATGGATAGAAAGGAGAAAACTAGAGTTTTATACTACAAAGAAGCGTTACATTAACACAGTTAGATTCATGGCTTAGGACATCTTTCCCACTATGTGATATGAACAGCAACAGAGAAATTCAAATTTGGCCAGCTCTCTCTGTTCATCCACAAGAAAAAAGAAATGAACAAATGCTCATTACTCATAAATTGTAATTTTTCCAGTCAATATCTTGCTGCAAGTCTAATTATCTTCAATACATACACAAGAGGCATTTCCAGCTCAGCAAGTATGATGAAGTAATAAAGCTAGGAATAAGAAGTTGTATAGTGTTCCCCATCCACTATCTGTATTGGAATACAATTAATTCTCATTTTCAGGAACTGTATTTTTTACATATGCACACATACGTTTTCTGAGAGTAAGAAGCAACATTTTGTTATATTCCAGTTACTAAAGTCTTTCTCCTTAATTGAGAAAAATGTTAGAAAATAAGCTGATATCAGCCCACTTCTGTGGCTACTGTTTTATTTAGTCAGGGAGTAGTTTATTTTAATTTATAATATTTAATGCACAGTGGGTGTTTAGAAGAGACTGCTCCATCCTTCAAAGTAATAAATGGCGTGCAGCAAAAGAAAACGTTTCTCTGACTGCTTGAAATCTCTTGGGAAATGATGAATTGAAAGGTACTATTGTCCAAGCATTGATATAGATTACCAACAAAGAGCTGGCTCCAGTAGGTCACCAATTACATCAAGGCAGCAGAAATGGCTATTTGAGTTTCAGTCACAACTTCACAGCGTGAGCCATCTCGCTGCTATTTATTCACTCTAATATAGTTCTCAATCAAATACCTTTTACTCATTATATAGGTGCTCATATGACTCTCCTGCATACTATTCTGCTGAATGGCCTAGAAAGATCCAACAAATAACTACAGGTCAGTCGTGTACTTCTGCCCTGGGGATCATGATTTAAAAGATCGGTATCACGTTTTGGTCTTTCTGCTTGTACTGTAATTTTAAAAGTAGATGACACAACAATGCATGAAATGAGTTTTTAAAATGGAATGAAAAATCATTTTCCAATACACTTTAAATTGCCTTTTTTAACTCCCACTCTCAGGAACTTTAATGGCATAGTGCTAAGGGGCATTCCTAGCTGATGCTAATCATTATATCTTGTATTTGCTTCAACAGTGTTTATAGCAGTGGATCTGGCTCAGCAATTGCAACTGCAATATGTTTCCTTTAAATATTTCCCCTGATTTCCTCACTCCTTATTAGCATCGAAATGTCATTTATTGAAGCAGGTTAAGGATTTCAGAAGCTTTCATTTGAGCTGGGTTAACTCCATGCAAGTTGTGGTCTCCTTGGCAATACTTTTGATTTTCAACTTGCACATCAGCTTTCATGTGAGCAGGATAGCGTGCACTTGGCTCCTTGTCACTTCCAGCTCAGGAAATTAAATAAATTAGCATTATTGGATTTTTGTGGTGCTTTACATCTCTGCTAGATCAGCTAAAGTGAAAATGGCAAGGACAGCATTCTCCTGGATGAGATGATGTCTCTACTTGGGCCCTGAGCCCATACAAAAATATAAACTTGTAGACCTACTGTCTCTTGCATGGAGAAACTGCTGAACTGGATTATTTGCTGTCATGGTTTCACCCCAGCCAGCAGCCGAGCCCCACACAGCTGCTCACTCCCTCCTCCACCAGCGGGGTCAGAGAGAATCTGGGGGAAGGGTAAAAGGTAGAAAACTCATGGGTTGAGATAAAGACAGTTTAATAAGGAAAGAAAACACTCCATCCTAGTAACAGTGACCTGGGAACACAAACACCATCACTCCAAATGTTCCCCCCCTCCTCCTGATCATGATGCCATATGATCTGGAATATCCCTTTGGTCACTTTGGGTCACCTGTCCTGGCTGTGTCTCCTCCAGACTTCTTGCTTACAAAAAGCAGAAAAGACCTGGCCTCTTTGTATTTGTTATTGCTCAGCAATAACAAAAACATCTCTGTCTTAATAACTCTGTGTTCAGCACAAACCTGAAACAGCCCCATACCAGCCTCTGTGAAAAGAATTAATTCTACTCCAGTCAAAACCAGCACATTTATTCTGAGTCAAAACTTCCCAGGGTTTCTCTGTGGAGATACAGGGTTTGGTTGCTTTTACCACACCAATAATTCAATTTTTACCATATTTCAATGATTCCAATGTTTACCATTCCAGCTGCATTCTGTACCTTTCACAGATTGCACTTTTAGGCACTGTTCAAACTGACAGCTGTCTACCAAGTCAAACAAGACTGGGAGCACATTTAATCCTGTGTGCCAAAATGTGCTGTCTTAATAGGAAAAGATGGGACAGCCTTTCAGGTGCAGTCCTTGAGGCACCAAAAAAAAAGTAGCATCAGACACACAGAAACATACAGGACCTTTTCCAGAGTGGAACAAGTCCTAAGAATTTTCAAAAATGTGCTGTAAAAAGGTGTCATCATGGAAAAGAATATGTTATAAAAAAGGTTCAGGTCAGAGTAACTCCAGTAGCTGAAGGAAATTATATGTACATGAAGGAAACTCAGCTTCTTTGTGTGGTTTTTTTTCTCTCTGCTTAGATTAGTTTCAAAGACTAGTTTTGGGGGGCTCTGATGCTTTTTTTGAGTTTTTTGTTTGGTTGGTTTTGGTTTTTGGGGGTTTTGTTTTTGTTTTGTGGGGTTTTTGTTTTTTGAGGTTTTTTTTTTTTTGAAAACACATAAGAGGCTGGATTTGTTGTCCATCAAATCTTCAAACACATGGGTCATCACCTTAACTCTCTTTTACGTTACAGGCAGTGAGATTCCTCAAACATGGCAGGGTTTAGAGCAGACTTTTAACAGACCTCAGTTATTTATTTTTTTGTAAACTCCCTGCTGGCATTTTAAAGACTGTGACAACTTGATAAAAATGTCTTTGAAATATTGTTTAACAGCCTTTCACTTAACCTGTGCTCTCTCAGGGCTCTCCACTGTTCTTATTTCCAGGCAGAGCTCTTCTGTGCCCTGAAGCAAGCTCCAGATTATTATACTGGTATACACATACCACTAATGCTAAATGGTTCTTTTCACTTGTGCACACATCAACTAATCAACATAAGGGACCTGCAGTCATCAATCTGAAAGCCTTGTTTGCCATCATCACCACTGAGGCCTACAGATCAATAAAAAGATGATATTGTTTATATAAAACCCAATAAACAAGTCCTGTCTGAGGCTTACATATGGTTTCATTCATTCTAATAAAGGAAGTGCATCTCTTATGAGCTTTAGCCCATCAGATTTCGTAAACTGCTTATTCACTTCAACAATCACTGACACAAGGATATTGTTGTATCCAAGTCTAGGTCAAGCAAGACTTACTTGATCTCATCCTATTTCCATAATAATCTCTGTCATTTCTCTAAGAATAAGAAGGTAAGGGCACTTTTATTGCTGCAATAAAAACAGCAAAGTGATCTTCTGATGGCACTTAATTAGATTCATTTTATCTTCTTTGACTGAGCATGACATACTGTAACCCTTATTTATGAAGTAAAAATGAATGTCTTATGGTTCCTAACACAATTGAAGAAGAAATTACCGTGGTATTCTGTTTAATCTGTGTTTGTATCTGACATAAATGATCTTAAGATAAATTACAGGAAATTATTTTCTACTCCTGGTAACCATAACAACAGATGAGCATTGGTTCTAGTTCAACTTACTGACTGTTCCTGAACTCTTTAGTAATGTGTAATAAAAATTATAAGACAAAAGCAATCCACAGACTTTTGCTCTTGTTTATATAAGAACAATTTGTGAAGCACTGGAAGGTAACTTTAGGTTTAAATTAAGCTTAGGTCTTTCAGCTCTCCATCAGAGGTAGGGTGAAATGCATTCCTGTTTCAAAGTGTGATGGCACACAGGTCATGTAAGGGATCTTCCCCAAGAAGGGACACATGGCAAATTTTAACAAAAACCTCCATGAAATGTGCAGAAGTGATCAAAATGTGAGTATAACTGGAGAGGATTTTAGAAAATACAGCAGATCTGAGCAATCCCTACAAGTGTCTTTGAAGGACAGTAGAGACAGTTAGTGAATTAATCACCATGACAAGCTGATACTATTAGAAGGAACCTGAAAAGCTTGGAGGCTTTGAAGAAGTGGAATTGAGCAGAGTAGGTCATGGCAATGAGTTTTCAAAATTGGAAAAGAGCCCTCAGTGCACAGGGACACAGCTAAGAGTTTTGAAGAAATTCTGAGCTTTTAATTAAACAGGTCTATAAGTATCATACAAACACCTGATAACATGACTTGGTTAGGGCCTCAGAAGATGCCTGGTTCAACATAATGATCAAAGCAGGGTCTGCTATGAGATCAGAAAAGGTTGTTTGCAGGGACCCCCTTTGATCTTGGATGGGATCCCTGTTGCGGCATCCATCTTTCTCCCATGGTATGCCGCTGTTGTTCAAGGTTTTATCCAGTCAGCTCTTGAAAACTACCAAGGATGAAGACAGCAAAACCTCTATGAGAAACCTGCTCTATATCTTAACTGTTCTCATGATGAAAGTTCCTCCACACATGCAATCTTTATAATCTTTGTATGCAATTGCTTATTTCATTTTATGCCCATTTTTTCTCATGATCTACCATACTCCACTATGAAAAGCCTGGCTCTGACATTTCAATGATCTTCTCTTGGTTACTAGGAGGCTGAAGCTATTAGGCACCCTAAATCCATATCTCCTCCAGGCTGAGCAGCTCCAGGTCCCTCAGATCTCCTCAAAGGGAGAATGCTCCCAACCTGAGTATCCTGCTGGCTCTCTCCTGAATTTGCTACACTTTTTCAATATCTTATTCATATTTGGGGACCCAGACTAAATGAACTATTTAGATATGCTTTAACAAGTGCCAAGCAGAATGGATAATCACTTTCCTCGATCTCTTATTTCTTTGCTGCCTGGGCACATGGTTGTCTCACAAGCCTGGGAAGATGATCACATCCATTTCAGCAGAGCAGTTCACCAGCCATCTCTCCCCTGGTAAACTATTGCTGAGGATGAGTCCTTCCCAAGGGCAAGGCCTCATGTGCTTTAAGGCTCACATACCAAAATACAAGGCCTCTCCTGGCCCATTAAGGCCTATATCACCTTGACTATGGAAATAGTGTGATCTAAGGTAGGTTCTTTCTCTACTTTTTGCAGTTAGCAGCAAACAGACACAGCTTCATGGCAAGATTGTCCCAGTTTCAGTATCCAGCTATCTAATGCCATCTATTAGACCCAAGAGAAGACCTGGAAAAGACTGGTGACAAAAAAGGAACCGGGGAAACAAAGCACAGGTCAGCTCTCAGAAAAGTGATACCTGACAGTACCCATGAGTTTTGCCAGAGCAGGAGATGACACAAGAATTGCCAACTGTTGTTTGCTCTCAGTTGAGCCTTTAGATGCATCAATTTTAAAACTGAGAGAGAAGCATTTTTAAATGCTTACCACAGGGTAAGCACCAGTAAAAAGGGAGAAGTGTTTGGAGATGGTTTGGGGGACCCTTGATCAGAATGATTTGAAGCCCAACATGTGCTAAAATCGTTTAAACACACATGTTGACACAGGATGATGCAGAGTGCAACAACCTTTGACAGATGTGCAGGCTAACAAGTACTAGACAAAAGACCCAGTTCTTTCAGCCAAAAAAGCTGTATTTTGTGCAGCCACAGGATATGTTTACATATTATTGTGAGAGAGATCAAGAATGACCCCAATCTGCACTACAGTTCAAGATTAAAATGGTGTGTGATGTAAGAGCACTGTGCCAAGGCGGAGTGTACGAATCTCTGGTACAAATAGAATTGGCAGACCAGCACCATCATGTCACAGAATCTCTTCTTTCTGCATGATCTTATAAAAAAATCTTAATATACATGGGCATTTCCTAAGCTGATCCAGTTAGAAGAAAGAAAAAAAAAGACAATGAGTATTGGGCAGCCAGTAAGTTGAAGCAGATGCAGTGTGGGGCAGAACAGGTAGATCTAGCAACATGTGTGTTTGAGGGAATATATCAAGATTTATTTTGACTGCAGATGGTAGACTACAAAATGAGTGTCCACTACATGACCTGGCAGGCAGCAGAACAGTCAGAATAGATTGGAAAGATGTCAGGACAGCAAATAATTTGGATATGGTTTGCTCTGGCACCATGAAATCAGAGATGAGACCACAAAGAGCACTGGGTGTCTCACACTTTCTCCTGTGTTTTGCTCTCATAAAGGAATTGCATGGCAGGCTACTTACAGCAGGACAGCCCTTTCAAGCTATGAATTTACACCCACCAGGGACCTAACACATGATGACTGGATGTCAGTAAAGCTGGGGCAGTTTACATCAGACCATTTGCAATTATTCCTTTCCTTTCTGAAAACCATTTTACAGATAATAATAAAATTACATAGCAATTAAGCAGTGAGTCATTACACCCTGTGGAAGCAATTCAATAGATAGCGAGGCAACATCCATCCTGAAGTGGTTAATTATTTGTCTTAAGAAACAGACCTTCTTCCATGGAAGCATCTGAAGGTCACTGTGTTCAGTCAGAGTATGTCTAATCCCAGCAGATCAATGCACAAAACAGCACAATCTGTGTATGCAGCCTCCCCTGCAGAACAAATGGTAAACCACTACAACAGGAAGGCAAGGAGGTTTGGCTAACATCAGAATAATCAGAGTTGCTCTCTCTTCTTCTGCAGTTCCTCTGAACAAATCCAAAACCCCCTGATGTCAGGTCATTTTATTCATTTAATCTGCTTTAACCCTCAAACTTTCCAATGAGCACAAGGTTTAAAGAACTTGATGCTAAAGGGTGGTTAAGGATTTTTTTTTCTCTCTCTAACATGTTCAGAGAAAAATTTGAAGTCTAACTTTCTGTCATACAAGCAAGAGCAACAACTATATCACGCTTTAAAAAATTATGACAGGAAATTCTTGATGATGGTAACGCCATTTTGTGATTTATAAGAACAGTTGCATTCCACCCTAATTTCCCAACTGAATAGCAGATGCTCCTCAGCAAAAAGCTGTTATCATTTTATCTGTTTTACAATATGTCATGTATATTTTGCCAATCATATTTTGGCTCCCATCGCAGTGTCTGCTGTAATGCAATTGTAAGCTTGTTTAATCAGTTCAGCATAATCTGGTGCTTTCAACACCGCGAGCACGCACACGCACGCACACACGTGCACATCATGCACTGCCCGCACTATTCCCTTCTGCCTTGTAAAATAGAGATACATGGCTCCATCCATTTGTTGGGCAGAACCTCCCTTTGAAGGGCTGCATGAAGTTCTACTTAAAATGGATGGCACAATATGCTACATGGGTTTTTTTTTTACCTGGCTGAGCAGCTATTCATTAAAAAACATGGCCTTAATTGGTGTTGCCTTACAGTTGTTTTAAAGCAGATTATTAGGTTACACATAGCACGATGCACGCTGCTGTTTTGCAGTTCAAAACCGTGAATCAAAAAAAAAGCTACTTAAACTTTGTACCTGTGCAAATAGAGGCTTTCATCTTCACAAGCTTAACAATTTATCCTCCCAAAACTCATCCATCAATCTGTAGACTGATTTCCCTTGAAAACACCTGGTATTAGCTTGTTCTGTTGCAAGCTCTGGTTATTTCCAAGGCTGCTGACACCAATTTACATGAAAACTCCCATTTCACATATCTATTCATGAAGAGGCACATCCAGCTTGATCTGAGTTTGTTCTGTGGTACAGAAATCTTACAGAAGGTGGCAGTTAGGATTTGTGACTTCTCAGCTGTTCCTTTTTTTCTTTTTTTTTTTTTTTTGCTGCTACCCTGTTATTCCTATGATGATTGTTCCTCTGGGCCCTCAGCTGAACTGACCAGAAAGGTCCATGGCTATGGTCAGTAGCTTTTACTGGGCCTTGCACACATAAAAAACACCAAGTCAGCAATAATAAAGAACAGCCCTCAGCACTTTTTTACACTGCCATTACACACTGCTTGCTTTTCATTAAGGGAGAACTAGAAACTTAGCTTTTCACTGGATATAGCATCATGACAGTCACTGGGTGTAACAGTTCTAGCAAAACCCCTCTGATTAACAGCACAAGGATTGATGACTTCAGACTTCATCTGTGGAGGAACCAGCATACTTGCACTAACATGCTGAATCTCCCTAGAAGAAAGTTTTCTGACCGAATCTTTCACTCTGATAAAAGGGAATGGAGGGAGAAGCTCTCACTGCTGTCACAAGGGCTGCTGCCTGCGCACACTGTGTAGTCTTTGCCTGGACTGTGTAGTCTTTGCCTGGATTGCAGAGGATGGGAATCTGTTACATCTGCACTCCTTGGTTCATCCCAGAATATGCCTTCCTGAGTTCTGGAGCAGAATTTTCAATTGCTAATCTACCCAGTCCTGGGCAGCCTGTAGATGTGGATTAGGACCTGGCCAGGAAACAGGACAAAAGCTTATTGAGAAGTGAAAATCCATGAGATGTTTGAAAACAAAGAGCTTTGAAATTCAGCTTATCCACTGATATGTCCATCAGTCAAATGGAATGAGAAGGAAACAATTTGCTTTCAGTTAATGATGCAATAAAACTGCCTTGTGGCAGAGCTCCCAAGAACTCTCTTCCTCCCACACCATTCCTGAAGGGACTCTGTGCTTAAAAGTTGTGCATCTTTAGTTCAGATGGAGATGCAGAGCCTCAACCAACCCCCCAGGGATATAGCTCTGAGAGGGTGTGATCACTGCCCTATCCATGGGAATGCACAGGGGGGCACTGGGAAAGTGCTACCTTGGAGCAAGAGGTGCCCTCATTTAGGCATGGAAGGATTTATAAAGGAAAGCTTGGCATCAATGGCAATCTGTAGGGCAAGAACAGCCACATGCAAGACAAGAACAGAGCTCACAGTGAGGGGATTTTTTGAAGATGAAGAAGGGAAAATAGTTTTGACTACATCAAAAGACAAGGGAGAATGGGCTGACACTTTTGGAAATGAGGATGAAGCTGGGTGAGTAGTGATAGAAATGACATGCAATGATTTCTTCTGCCTCCGAACAAATGTTGATATAAAAGCTCAGTGGATTTTGCCTGTAAGGCAAGTTTTAAAGCAAACCTCATATTGCTCTTGAGGTGTTTATTTGCTCATCCAGCAAGAGAAGAGAAACTACCCTGCAATTTGTCTCATCAGGTATAAAAAGCTCACCAGGTGGTAAAGAATGAAAATTAACTTGGTATGATATTATCTGTGCTGGAGAAAAAGGCACAACCACAAAAAACCATAAATTTCAGTGGCTTAGGTATCTGTTTCATTTGCCTAATGGAAAGAATTTACTAGAGGAGGTAAAAAATATCAGTCAACAAAATAATCTAACATGGTCTTGTTTCAAATTTCAAGTTAATTAAAAATTATTACCAAATATTTGTCAAAAGAGATCATATACATATTATATTAGACTATAAGGTTAAGTGCATATATAAATACATATATAAAGACATACACACTTCTTGAGACCAAAACCAATATCAACTTTTTAAACTTACTGTAGTCATTATAAGTGAATAAAAAGGGTTGATAATTATTTCTCTGGCTGTTCCAGTGGTATTCCAGGCAAATAGCTTCTCCAAGAAATTTCACTTTGAGAGGGTGTGTTTTCAGTTCTGCAAAACAGCAGTGATTTCACAATTCAGTACCTCTAGAAATGATAATTAAAAGTTACAAACCTCTATTTTTTTTCTTCTATTTATTCAGGCTTCATATAAATAGTCTACCTTGGAGGCATCAAATCCCCCCCAACCAGCTCTCACAGCTGCACAGACTGTTTTGTGCTGTTTGCTCCCTAGTGAGATGCCACTTTCTCTTTTTTTTTTTTTTTTCCTGGGGCACAGAGAAGGAAGAAGCATATTCCAAAACCTGAGAAAGTACTAATAGTTTTCATGCAAAGATGCCAAATTATTAATGTGCTGGGAGAAACAGATGGAGGTTCCTTTATCTCAACCATGTTTTACCTCTTGATATAGCAAAGAATATGGCCCAAGGCAGAAGTGTCACTTCTTGCCTCATAGGCATTTGTTCCCCAAGCATTGAGAAATGCTTTTATCCTCCCTGTGCAATAATTACAGTGCATCAAAAGGCCAAGAAGGCACTGAACTACACCTGACTTGTCACTGGAGTTTGATATTTTAATGCAACATGTTCCATAGTTGCTTGTTTCTGTGTTTTATCTTAGCACTACAAGCTCTGTCATCTTGGGTGTAGTATTGCAAAGCAAGGCTATCTGTTTGTGTGCTAGAGGAGTTCCACCAGGCTCATCCCTCTTTCTCACTCTTCTGAAAAAAAATCCTGCAGATCACACAGGTCAAGCTGACCCCTTCATCTATCTCCCACAGCCTCTGGCGAGGCTGGGCTTTCCTCTCTGCTCCCAACATTTTGCGTTCTTTCACAGATCTTTTTAGTCACTCACATCCTTGAGTAACAACCCCAGTTATTACTGCCCCCTCAGCTGCAGTCAGTACAACACCTCACTCCCATCAATGCTTTCTCAGAGGCTGTAACAGCTCCCACCTTTCAGTGGGAACTTGCTGATTTTTTCCCATCACTCACCCCTCAGTCCTAGGACTTACTCTTTGCTGAAACACTCAATGCAGACCAGCCCCTGCATGCACAGGCCATGGATGAAGCCCCAGGTAGCACAGATCTCAGTCCCAGTGAATACCCCTGTGCTCTGCAGAGTTTATCAGCCCAGCTGCAGTGAGAGCTCAGCAGAGGACATGTTTGAACCTCCTTTCCCATGTGAGTTGCAGTGTGAATCAACCACCTCTGGAACAGGTGGTTTTAGGAAGCAGCAGTGTCATTACTGAGAGGATTCCAATTCCTCACAAGCCCCAGCCTGGATATGTCCATCTGCTTCAGCATGGACAAAGAGAGAGCAGGACTCTGCATATCTGGCAAAAGGGACTAACGAGGAGAGCACGTCAAACAGGCAAGGAGGCACAAGGCCCACTGATGTGATCATAGTTTGCACAGCAGCTGCTTGGCCACTGCCAAGGGTATTGTTGGAAATTTTGCAGAAATGAGCTACTGCTCATTGACTGTATGATGCTTTTATCCCCAGTTGTCTGTTCTGTTTATGCTGAATAATAAGTTTTGCACCTTTAAGACTTGTTCTGAGAGTGAAGGGGGTAGAGAAGAAGTGGGCACTTTGTTTTCAGGAACTGTGCTCCCTCTTCCACATTCCTGCTCCTGGACTGTGTTTTCTGCGGACAGACAGACAGCGGGACAGAGCTCTCCTTTGCTTTTAGTCAGTTTTAGCTAGCTGAGGCGAAGAAGTTCCCTGGACTGTGGCTTTTCTGTTTCTTTGGACCTGTTCAAACCTGCTCTGGACTGAACACCCAGAAGAGCACCGGCAGCTCGCACCTGTGGCCCACCAGGCCCGGCCTGGGCCGCGGCCTCAGGGACTGATAACAGACTGAGTGAGCCGGGCTGCAGCCCATGGGGGGACTTTTCTGAGTTTGTCTCTCTTTTGGAGTGGCAAGAAGTTTTATTGTTTAATATTGTTTAGGTTTTCTTGTTTAATAAATGTTTTTTTCCACTTTTCTCAAAGGAGGTATTTTTCTTGAACTGACTGGGGGGGAGGGGCTGATTGAATCTGCTTCCTAGAGGAACCCCTTTGGGTTCTCTCCCAAATTTGCCCTGAACCAGGACAAGGGCCTTGCTGTTGTGGCTCTGAGCTGACCCCACTCGTGCAGCCATGGAGCTACACAGCCCTGTAGCACAAACAGCCTGCAGGGCTAGTTTGTGCTCCTCACAGATCCTTTCTCAGGGAAGCCTCCTGATTATTCAAATAATTGTAAAACACTGTTAAAGATGAGGATGTGTTCTGGTGTCTCAGAAAACAATAACAGCAAAACACTTCCCACTTTATTGGTCTACAGGGTTATCATAATTACTGGAATGACTAGCGGGTGGGTTGCACATATTGATTCTCTGCCAGGCTGTGGAAGTGCAGATCCAGGCACAAGTGTAATAAATCTAAGTACCAGGCTGACAGAATATGCTCTTGAGCTATGCAGCAGCTACTGCAAATCCTATCTGTGGAAAAGAGGGGCCATGATGGATAAATATCTTTTAATCAGCATGTTGAGAAACACTTGATCTCTCAAGGATTAAAAAAAAAAAATAGACAACTGTTAGCAAATATGGAAAACATCCAATTAAAAGAATTTAGTCCCTGTACCACTATTTCCATCTTCATAGAAGGGCAGACAGATTCATCACCTTGTGCATAAAGACCTCAACATATTCCAATACGGTGGAATTTAATCTGTAGGAAACCTGCATATTTTGCTATGAGAATCTACTCTTTATAAACCTCTTAACTAAAGGAAGTAGCTGCCTCATATAGCCTGCTAGCTACATCATCTTGAAACTTTTAATGTGTCATGGAAATGTTTGGGGTACAGGCAGCTGAAACCATGGGAAAGGACTGTAAGCCCTTGTCCTTGCAGGACACTGCTCAGTGTGAGGAAATCAGACAGCAAAAGTGATAAACAGGAGAAGAAATTCATGCTGGAGCCCATGAGCAATGGTGCAACTTGTGTGAAGACTAGCTTGGGAAGTACTTTCTGTATTTAGTTATTGCACTAACTGTGTCAATGGCCTGTATCCACAAACCACATTACCAATCCTGGAGCACAGTCAGAGGGCATCTGGCCTCTCAGCCACAGCAAATCCTGCAGGAGGCAGAAAAGGCTGAGGACATCAAGCTGCGTTTACACTCACGCCGGAAGAAAGACTGGCTCTGTAGAGAGCCAGACGGCTTTGGTTCTCACCTCACTGCTCATACTGCTGGCTGTTTTCTGAAGCAATCAGAAATGCTGTTGCACCATATTAGCTCTTCAAGACAGACAGAGTCAGCTGCTTTCTAATTATAAGATACTGCTTCTTATTGGAACAGGGCAAACACGGTTTCTCCCAAGCAGCAAACCTCTGGATATAATCACTCCTGTTTTCTGTAGGATCTAGACAAATAGTTTTAAATATTTTAGGTATATCTTTTTTTTTATATTGAAGTTTTGAAGCATAATTCCACCAGGCTCAGCTTTGCTGTCATTGAACTAGAAGCAGAACTGTGCCCTCCACTGCTAATATTGTATGGATGCCTTATAAACTCATTTTAATCTCCAGCCCACGTACCTTCTTTGCAAGTTAATGTGGCATGTTTCAAGGAGAAGTGAATGGAATCATGATGATCACAGAATTCTCCTGAGAGTTTCCACATCAGATAAGAAAATAAAGACTGATATCTTGGTCCTGAGGTCAGTGACAGGTAAATCATCACATTCAGCATCCCCTCCTCTTGACCATGCAATTTGCCTTTTGCAGAATGAATTGAGCTTGCAGAAATGTCCCTATGGATGTCCCTGAGAGTTGGATCCGATCCATAACTGTTTAAACTACACCTGTGAATTGAAGCTGCTTTACACACAACCTCTGAAAGACACTAAACTGCAGGAATGCAAATAGATGATGGTGTATGATGACTTTAAATTATAGTAAAGTGATCCATGGAGAGGGAAGAGGCTGCTATCAAGAGAGTAAGCGAATGCAAAGAAAGACATCGGGAACTTTGATTTGTGTGCTTTGCTTATGTAGCACTCCTCCCTGAGGGGGAGAAGTGGAGATGGATGCAAAATAGAGTGAGGAACCAGTGGGATATAGGCACCTGTAATCTGGTGTGTATAAATATGGATATAACTGTCTTCAGTATCTAATCAGCAGTGACTCTAGCCTAGTCCACAGCTCAGCAGCCCTGTCTCTGCAGGGGGCTTAGCTGCCTTCATACAAATCATCAAGTTAGAGGCTGCCCATATTTTCTTCCCTTCCTGTACAAGGAAGTTGTTCCCTACACCAAGCAGTCCTTGGAGCAGGCTTTGCCACCCTGCTGCTTTGTTATTGCTCCAGGGTGGCACATGGATGAGGAGACAACCAAGGCATTCTGAGCAGTCCCAGCCAGGCATCCACTGCTGGGGCAGGCTCTCTTCAGGATTTAGTAACTCCATTGTGCTGGGCACATTAACAACAGCATCTCTGCAAGCATGATAATGTATGTGCTGCATCGGTGACTGACAAATGCAAGCAATGGATTCATTGATTAGCTGCTCCCATTTCAGAGAAAGGTCTCCTGTGGCTTTTCATCCCACCCTCCTGAGTGCAATAGGCATGTGGAGAGAGTTTGCCAAAACAGCTCTCTCCCTTTTACCAAGCAACTGAGTTAAGGCAATGACAGGCTAACCTCTAAGCAGAATTTATATCATCTTTTCTTCTACATCAGACAATGTAAACGCTCCTTCCTGCCTTGTTTTCCATTCAGGATAAGCCTTGCTATTCCCTTCAACTCCAACTTGGTGAATATAGCAATGCATTTGGAGTGTACTCTCTGCATCTTGGTCCTACATCATTTCATTCTTCTGCTAACAATCAGCCAATTTAAAAGACTTACAACTAATGCATGAGACTTTTCAAAAAGGCAGCATATGCTCCTAATTTCCTTTAACAGTCCATTTTCATTCAATGCATCTATTTTTCTCCATTCTCTGTAGACTAAAGGATTTCATTTGTATTCAAGTTTTCCTTGTAAAGAGAAGGTTTTTTTGGGGAAGAGAGGCAATAACATCCTTTAAGTTCAGGCAGCTTGTTTTAAAGAAACATTTCCATTAAAAGAAAAAGAGCAAAAATGTATTTTAAATTTGTCTGTCTTATTAGTGCATAATTTAAGTGGAGAAATGTCACTCTTCTATTATGCTAATGATTTTTAAAAAGGAGTAAAAATTTTACCTGTAAAGAACAATCAAACATCTCTTCTTGCAACAGAAAGGCATCATTATAAAAAGAGATAAGAAGAGACACGTACATATTTAAATGAATGATCCAGTGTGAGGGTGCAGGAGAGTGATTTGTGTCTTGAAGCTCTGCTGTCACTTAGATTATGCCTGATGAGCATTTAAGGAATGTTCACAGGAAAAACATCTACTCATATTATTTTATTTGGGAACAGGGAAGGCAGCAACCATTTTTAGGGGACAAAACCTAATGGATTTTCTTTCAGCTCAGTAGATACATTGATACTTGTAAATCTTTTCTAAGTGTGCCACTGTAATTATAAATCTTTTAGCTATATTTTTCATTAGAGATCATTAAGGTAAATATTCTCTCTGAGAGAAGATATATTTGGCATATAGGTTTTTAAAGCTGACATTTAAGTACTCACTGCAGTGCTGCAGCTGTTCAATAACATTATTCTTATTATTCATTATTTAGGGTTTGTAGTCCTGAATACACTGTTCTTCTGCTTTAAAGCAACAAGACCCTATATTTACCAATCACATGTAGCCAGTTGTTACCTAGAAGAGAAAGAGGAGCCTGCAGGAAACCACATCTTGTCATTTTCTGATCTACTCTCGGCAATCCTGTATCCATTTTTCTGGAGGAACAAACTATACCCCATAGATTTAACTAGCACAGTATGGCCCCTACACAAGGGAACAGAAGAGGGTGTTTTTTGGAGGCTTCCTCAGGGCTAGATCTGTGTCTAGACCAGCTCAGCCCTGGGAAAACAGGTCAGAAACAGTCAGTCCATCTCCCTTCTTCCTTCCCAGCTGCTTGCTCTGTTGGATAGCACAGATCCCATTTCAGAAGGCACAATTCTTCCCTTGCAAGAGCAGATCCATCCAAAGCCAGAGCAGCAGTGTGCACACCTTGATGTACATCAAGACCATGTAGTGATGCTCCATGATGCAGTTTTCTTTGGCTAGAGCCATATTAAGAGCTGCAAGACCTATTTTGGCTCTCTATAGGCTGGTAATAAAACTTTCTTGCTTTACCATCTTGCCATGTGCTGTTTGTTACAGGTTTCATAGGAATTCCCTGGGAATTCCATGGGATTAAGTTTATCAGGGCACTACAGCGTGCTTAGCTCCAAGCACACACTCATATGCCGTGGGGATTGATTGTGAGTGAAACGAGGAACATGTTCAGAGCTCCCACTCATCATATTCAGTGTCAGACAATTATCTCCAGCATGCTCTGCCTGTTAATAATCCAAGGTGTATGTAAATCTAACATCATGAGCAGAACAGCCTGTCCTCAATTAATCTGGGCATTACACTTAGCAGTTTTGCTCAACTCACCCTGACACCAGCCAAGGCAAGCTAGATAATATGGATCCTTAGCAACTACCCTGAAATGCAGCTTTGGCAAAGCTCATAAGGAAACACTAGACCAAAAAACTTCTTAATTATCCTGGTCTAATATTCACTTGTCATCTTTTTTTTTTTTCTAATACTGCAATTTCCGTGCTTGGAACTTTGAGTGAAGTAGCAAAACACTCATTTGGCAGGTAAGTAAAATCAGGACAAAATCAATCACTAGCACAGAGAAGTTAAGTGATTTTCGGAGAGCGGTGGGATGCATACAGGAGAGCACCCACTCCTCAGATGTGCTAGACAGGGTGGAGAGGCTTGATGAGCAGCCAGGGGCAAGTGAACCTTAAAAAAGGAATTAGCAGTACTGAGAGTTTTCAGATATATTCCTCTGAAACTCATTTTGTTATTTGTTTTGGGCTTTTTGGGTTTTTCTGTAGCACAGCACATGAGTTCTTAACATTGCCTCCAGAGTGAGAAAGTAAGCAAACAAAAAGAGCCATCAAGACTTTTCTTCCCATCAAGGGAGGAAATCTATGTAAAGTGGGACCCTCCTGCCCCGTTTAACACAACATTGGGCCGCTGGGGAGAGCCCAAGCAGCTAAACCTTGTTCTAGAAAATGTTTTGTTCTCAGCTGTTAAGAAAACACAGATTTTATTCCAAACATTAAATGCAGCTTTTAAATACAACTTGTTTCTTCATATTACAATTTGCAGAGTCCCAGATGGTTCCCTGTACATTTTCACAGTACTTAAAATGCTAATGTATTCCAACTTCTTCAGATGTTGTTTAACACACACACAAGCGTGGCATACACCTTAAGTGAGAGTGAGAATAAAGAGCAAAATCACAAAGCTAGAATCTGGATATTTTGCTAAATGCTACCACTAAACCTCTTTCTCCTCCCTCTGCCCCCTACCCCCACAACAGCAAGAAAGATATGGAAACGTAAAGTCACATGGTTCAAGGCTCCCCTTTAGCAAGCTATAATTTAACCTCAGGTTATCCTGACATTCACATGCTGGAGGGAACACTTAGCGCATGTCATTGTGTAAGAACAGCTAAATGAGAACAAAAATATAGGGAAAGAGGTCAGAAAGGAAAGAATAATAACACAAGCAATTTACAAACCTCTACAAAGTGCAGGTAATTTTGTAGCAGGCTGAACTGTGTCAGTGCATTTGCTCAGGACATTTAGTATTTGGAGAAATGCTAAAATGAAGCACTCGCTACAGGTACAACTGCAAATATTTAAGGATAGAGGACAAATAAATATTCACACAATGGGCTAGTGGTCTGCTAAGGAGTGGCAGAAACCTCATATCCCATTCCCTGAAAAAGCTCTCCAAGCTTTTGTCCATTAACATCTCCCACACAAAAATCTCAGTTTTACTCATCAGTGCATCACAAGTGTAAATATCACAGACACTGTGTTGGCAGGATGAATATTTTGGCAAATGGATTTCACATTTCTGCACCTTACATCTCATCTCCACAGGTAAATGATGAAAAATGAGTAAATACCAAAATAATGAACAATTGCAGATGTGAGGGCTAGTTATTGAGTCTGGCCAAGTAGAGCATGCTATAAAGACTCCTCATCCTTGCAGATGAGGTGATTGAGAGCACAAATGCTCCTGCACATGTGTGGTGCACAGGAGGAGTAGATTAACTTAACACAGTTCCATGGTGACTACAGATACCTGTGGCAGAACATGTCAGTCCAAGGCCAGTAATTGAAATTTTGCTTTGCTCCATTTGTGTTATCACATAGGAACAGTTTTCTGTCCTAGTGATGCAGACGTGGATGCTCAGGGCTGATTTTATGTCTTTGTTTGTGTGGGTGCCAGCACCTATGGAACAGTTCCAACATGGCCCCACAGAGATCCAGATTCCCAGGCTGAGTAAAAAGCTTCCTTCACTATTTTTTTGCTTTTCATACAGTACTTCCTTTTCAACTGGAGCTCGAAGTTATGCAGTGAAATCTCCATCCCTTGCAGGTGTGGCAGTCACTGTAAATACATGTTGGGCTCACAGAAGTGAGCAATTGTAAAGCTACCACTGCTAGCTGTCACCTTTGAATGCCTCCTTTCTAAACACCCCTCATGTGCAAAAAGCTTTTTGGTCACCGGGTGGCAAAACACTAGAAGGGTTGAACTGAAGTGGAATGCAGAGGGGCTTCACCAGCAAGCCCTTATTTTATTTCCTGACACCCTTTCTCCAGCACTTACTGCATGAAGATGGACTGTGTTGTGTCCTTCTGCTCTGCATGGACTTGTCTGAGGGATTAAATATGCAGAGAACCACCAGGCTGAGCAGCCTGATGACTTCTTCAGTTTTCTCTTTGAGGTTTTATGGAAGACAATACAAAAGACCAGCCTGTTTCAGATTCACACCTATAGTGGTGGAACATCCAGGTAAGGAATGCTACTTTTCCAAGTATCTCTCTCTGGTTTTTGCAAAAGGTATTGTTTTGATGGAGTACATATATCTTGATAGATACCCCATCAGTAAAGGACAACTGTATTACCAAAAATACTAAAATTAAAAAAAAAAAAGGTAATTATTTTCTGTGCCATTTATAGCCTCCCAAGAGTAACAGCCAGACACACCCACTCATACAACACTCTAATATTTCACCGATCAAGGACATAACCCTGGTTATTTACAGACTGTAATGACAGTGCCCCTAATTTGATGTCACCATAAATAAACAGGTAAAACTGCTGAGTTTCAAGAAACTCAGCTTAATTGCCTGGAAGATGTTATTATTTTAATAAAAAAGAATGGCATGTTTAATGATTAAATTTATATCAAATGTGCAAGCAGGTTCCACTCAAGGAGAAGTATACCAACCTTTCCACACACCTTGTGCTGCCAAAAAACAGCTCCTTGCTTTTCATGAAAAACTGGATCTTTGTTCAGATGACACAGAAAACTCTGCTCATATGCAGCCTGAAAGCAAAAGTCTTGGCTGTGATGGATTTCAGTAAACTACAGGCTCACTACTTCTCAAATACAACAGCTCCTATCAGATAAACTGTGTTTTGTAAACTGCAGGAGCATTTGAAGGGATCCAGCTCCTCAACAGCATCAGTCCTGCCTGGTAAAGCCGTGTCTGGATCGCTTCTCTTTTATCTTTTTGTTGAGGAATACACCTGGTCAAGTTGCAGACTGAGCTCTGGCAGGAGGGGCCCTGCAGAATTAAGCCTCTGGTGCTGAGCACCCCATACCCACATTACGTGGTGTAAGGGGCTTCATTCCTGAGCAGCCCTTGCATGGATTTCCCTTCAGAAGCTGCACGCTGCTGCACATCTGGAAAGCATCTTCCACTTTAGTTTCAGCCACAAAGAAATCCAATTTTTGTGCTTCAAGACTGCTATGGAACATCAGCCAAAGCATGGTAAGTAGGAAAAAAATCAGATTATGTGCTTCAAAAGAACAGCCTCATCCAAAACAAAAAAGCTAAAGAATATGCATAGAAGGAGTCAGGATCAAAATGTCAATGACAGCCTTGGCTATAATGCCAGAAAGCTGGTGTCCATCAAAGGCAGAAAGGAGCCCCTCCACAAGAAGATCAAGTAAAAAATCTCACTTCTTCCCATCTTGGTGATGGACTTGTTGTTACACATTGTGGTACATATGCTACACATTACATCAACATCTGTCCCTGTCACCTTTCAAACTGCCAACATGCAGAGCCAGGCTCAGGCAGCACAGCTTGGATTTACATGTTCCAGCTTAAGTTAGCTAAAAATGAGATGCACAGGTCTGAGCCAGTCACCATCCTGGAGCCCTTTATAGCCAACAAAGAGTTTTCACAGTTAGAGGATGCAACTTCTCTGATCTTTCTTCAGTGTTTGGTTTGGTATGAGAGAAAACCACAGAGAAATAGTTCACTCTGTTGGCTCTGGAGATTATCACAGCCTGTCTCAGATTCACACCCATAGTGATTGAACATCCAGGTAAGGAATGCTACTTTTCCAAGTATCTCTCTCTGGTTTTTGCAAAAGGTATTGTTTTGATGGAGTACATATATTCATTAAATAATAAGGGCATCATAACTTTTGTGCCAAAATGCAGTGTGGATCTCTGTGTAAGATCAAGTTCTGTTCAAGGGCAAAATAGCAGCAATTGGCAGAGACAAAAACCTGTCTTAAGTCTCCCAAAATCCCTTCTGACTTTCCTGCACAGAATGCTAGAAGAATAAACACAATGAAACAAACAACTTCACTATGAAATTCCCTCTACCCAAGGTTTTAACAATTTATCTTCTGACCACCACCCATTACGCTTAAACAAGCTCGTAACTTCTTTATGTTCAAACATAAAAGCTTTTTGTAGCTCCCATTACTTTCTTATACACTGGTGTCCTTCCTTTTTAATACTTGAAAGCGTTCAGAAAAGATATTTTTCTTCCTTTAACAAGGCCTCTCATACACATGTGTTCCTATAAACAGCTCTTTCTCACAAAAATATCTAAATACATACTTGAAATTAGCTTCCTAATTTTTAAGTGTGGGCTGGCATCCAAAATTTAGCAGAATTTTAGTTAAAATAAGATAAATTCCTCAGAGACTTTTTACTTCTGTCTAATCTTCAGGAAAAGACAAGATTTGGAGCAATCTTTTGATTAAAGAGAGGCTTTCGGTTCTGACTCAGCTTTCTTAAGAGGATTTGCTAACACTTAGTGACCCTGTTTCTTCCTTGCAGGGTGCACTCCAATTTCTCCCTAGCACACAGGGTGAGTTATTAAACCTCTGTGCTTTGTCATGCTGTAAACTTCAGACATCAAAACCAACGCATGCCAGGTCTGCAGTCAGGCACTCAAGGGACAGGCTCCAAAAATTCCCTGAGCAGATGTTTTTTGGTGTGGGTTTTTGTAACAGAAACCATCTGCTTTTTTTTTTTGCCTTTTTTTTTTTTTTTTAACCAGTAAAAAGAAAGTCATGGCTCAAAATTATCTGAATAACTCATCACAAATGCAGACTCTTCAAAAGGAACTCATGGATGGGGCAGCTTTCTCATGCCCATTCTGCTAATTATCAACCAGCAGAACTCTGTTCTCCGCATCTGCTAAAAATGTAATTCTTGAAAGGCTCAGCTTCAGTTCTGGACACCTGTTTTCCCAGCTTACCACTTTCCTGCCTGTAAACCCAGATGTCCTGTGCCACTGAGAGTTCTTATTACCTTAGCAGGTGATACATGCTCTGCTGTGAAGCCTCCTTCAGCACAGGCAAGCTTAAGGGAGAACCTATCCCAAAACACAGTTTTCCCTAGGGAGCAGAAGGTCATCTGTTTATCCCTCTCTCCAGACATGATTTTAAGGATGGAATGTGAGTCTAATGTGTGTGATAGATTTGTGCATGACACAGAGGTAGACTAAAGGGGGAGTCAGGCATCAGTCCCACAACCTTTGTGTTTTGATGTACCAACTTCTGCTGCTGACACAGAGAAGCAGCCCTTCCCAGCACATCCTGCTCAGCCTGGAGTGTGAGACTGTGGGTGAGCTTATGAAATCCCACATGTGGTGTCTCCCAGCCACATCCCAACACAGCTTCTGGCTGAGATCTGAGGCTGCATCAGTTCCCAAATTTGCTGCCAGAGGAAGGAAGCACACCTGAAGGTCTCTTTGCCTGCAGGCTACATGTCCCTTTCTATGTGCACATGTTGTCTGAAGTTACATTGGCTTGCTGGGAAATTATTTGAACATGGAGTTACTGCACATTTGGGGGCATGGAGCTCACAAATGAGCTGTCTTCAACTTACATGTGCATGATCTACTTCTATCCAAATCTCGGAGAATAATTTAAATAATAGTTTGATACAATTTAAAATAATAGTTTGATACAACTAAGCCCAGTTTAGACAAAGGAGAAAAAGGAGCTGAATCCCCAAAAGGAGTGGCAGACAGAAGAGTCCTTTCTTAAGAATTAGTCCCAAGCTGCATATGCAGGATAGTACTGCAAAAGCATAACCATATCATAATTAAAAATGCTTTTGACACTATATCTGTGAGTCTAACTCTGTATTTTAGTAAGCAAGGAGATCATAGGCTAGACACAGTGGATTGATGTCTTCCTAAATGCACTTTACTGAGGCAGTTGGGGAGCTTGTGTGGCATCATTGAAGATAGGAAGTCATGGACCAGCTCCCAGATGTCAAAGGCTTGAGGTGAGGTGACACCATACTGGAGACAGCTTTTCTTAGCACCACGCATCACTGCTAGCAGGACTTCTACTTCCTCTACTCCCTTTCTTCAGGCAATGGGAAGCCTCTGACTTCTTGTGCAGTTTGGACTTAGGTGGCTGAAAATGATGCAGCTGCAATTCTCAAAGGATTTTCTGAGATGCAACAGAGATGCTTCTCAGCAGGAGCCTATCCCATGGGGTGCACAATCCTCTCTGCTGATGGTGCTCTGCACAGCTGTGCACACAGAGCATACAGGACTTGACTCCTGCCTGAAGTTCTGGTGCTGCTGACAGCTGTATTACGCTTTTGTGGTTTCATCTTCTTTGCCCAGCTCGTAGACACACACAGACTGTGCACTCCTGGAGCACAGGCATCTTCTCCATCGACATCTCTAGGCAGGGAAATTGCTCAGGCCTGGCCTGTAACCCTTCCTGCCCATTTGCAAAGTGGAAATACATCCCCCACACCTTCCCTGCTGTGCCCTGCTCTGGTTTGCATTCTGGGCGTCTGAGTGTCAGAGTTGTCCTCTTTCTGATGGAGTTAAAAACTCAGAAACTTCACAAAGGGATCTTTTTGATCAGTAAAGAACAAGAAAAATATTTCAGAACCTCTATTCACCTGTGGGATTGCTTTGGCACATACCAACCAGCAGATCCATAAGAAGATGGGGTGAAAGTACTAAAGTACTTGCCCAGTGAGAGCCTCTGCCTTGAGCAGTCCAGCACATGCAGGCATGCAGGAAGCTCCACCATGCAGTGCTCCTTTGTGATCATCTCCATCTTGATACCTTTTTTGTTTTGTTTTTTTTTTTGGTTTTGTTTTGTTTTGTTTTGGTTGTTGAATGAATTCTTTCTTTCCTTCAGTGGCGGCACTGATCCAAAATCCCCAGTTCCAGGGAAGAAATAGAGAAATAGCTGCTCATACGGGTGGTAGCATAAGGGCAGTGCTGTACAGATGTTACCCTGGAATGCCAAAGGTTTAAGGGCTTTCCCATGGCAAGTTTGGGCAAGGACTGAAAGGAGACAAAGTGCTTTTGCTGCTGGATGGTTCCACAGATCCCAACCTCCCTTCCTTCCATGCAGGGGCACCAACTACTGGCTGAGTGGTTTAATGGAATGAAATGGTTGTTGAGCCACTCAACACTAACACGTGGGACTGGAAGCAGAGATAGCAAGCTATTGCCTCCAGCCCAATTCTGCAAAGACAGCATGTGGTCTCCTGATGGCTGGGTTCAGGGCTATTTCCCAGCAAGGACTGGTCCAGATGGGTGAACATTTTGAATGGAACCATAAATATTATCCATTTCTCATCCATTTCCAAGATTCCCTCAGCTTTGGTAATTGGAAATGGAAATTGCAGAATGAGAAATTGATTTCTTCTTCACTTTTGCCACACAGAAAGAAAAGAAATGACTGGCAATGTTTGTGAAAGGCTTCCCAGCCCACCCAGATCCAAGATAATGAGCTTTCCTAGGCACTAGGTAATTCCCTCTGTTGTGCTCCTCTTTTTCTTTTACCATAAATGCACATCTTGCTGCAGATAACAGAAGATTAAACTCCTCACTTGGAAACTGAACTACACATCACTCACGCAGCAAATAAAATAGAAAAAAATAATTCCTTTCTTCTTTTTCTTTTTTATTAAATGCCATCACTTAATTTAGAATGCAAATCAATATATTAATGAGGAATGTATAATTTTAATGTCAGCTGTGCCATCACCTTCCTAGATTGATTCTACCTTGAACTCATTGCAGTATTGTTAATGACTGAAAGCTCCCACCATACTTCATCAACCAAAGTCTGTCTCCAAGAACTTTCTAATTAGTGCTACTAATCACCTATTCCTTCTCAGTGAGACTAATGCATTATTACAGAGACTTGTGAAATACGTCCAACAACATATACGTCTTGTTAAAATGACACTCGAGAGATTCCATTACCCACATCCATCAATGACACTTAATCCATCACATGGAAATATTGCTTAAATACTGCTACACAGTCAGCTGGGTGCAGGCATCGTCAGGGAGACCTGCCAGCAAAATGCTTCCCTGCTTATGGCTCTGGCATGCGGCCCACTCTCTTACATCATATAGCAATTAATGTACCTGTACTTAGATAACAAGAAGTTAGAGAGGCAGTGGAAAGCAACAGCAGAATGGGACAACTGATGAAATTAGCTGCAGGAAATCTATATTGTAATAAAACTGTTCATAAAAGTGAATTGTCATTTAGAGGCACAATTTCCATGGGGAATAAGTTTTAATGTCTGTGTGCATCTTTAAGGCAAGGAGTTTTTCTTTTTTTTTTCCCCCAATGGTTCTTTCATTTAAATGGCTTTATAGAAGCATAGAATATGCAGAAACATTTTTAAACCCATGAGAATTTCATTATGTTTTGTGCATGTCTTTTTCAATTTCTATTTTTTTTTCTTTAAATTCAGGATAATCCACGATGCTGCAGTTATTTAGCTGTGAGGAATATTTAGATCACCACAGTGAAGATAATTAACAATATGTATAAATGAATGTGCCAATTTCTTTATAAGTGGAAATACTTAAATTGATCAGTTACACTGATGGAGCCTGATTATTTCTCCCCCTCCCCTGTGTTTGATTAAAAAATCAACTATAAAAGCAACTTTACAAACACATAAAAACACACACATACCTCAAACTCTGTAAAGTTAATAGGATATGTTACAAAGCTCCTCCTTTTGAAGTGATCTAAAATGAAATTCAAATGCTTATTGTGTCTAAATCTTATTAAAAATTCTGGTTCTTCTACAAAATCGTTTCAAAATCAGAATGATGTATGAGTGTTTATTAATAAACACAAGCTTAGTGCTTGGACCAAAACACAAGCCCTGGTGAGCAGTTGGAAGCTCATCCTGGCAGGAGCCAAATGGGGTCAGATCACAAGGGAAAGTGAAAATAGTGAATCTCATTTTTTTCCCTCAAGGCAAGGTGAATTTGTGAAGATCCCTGCTGATCAGAACTCAGTGTGTCATCTCTCCTCATGCTTGGGATTTTTAATTTCTATTGCTGGAGCTTTTCTTAGTGATATTTCCTGTATCCTGGTAATGTTACGAAATCATCTAACCTATGAAAAAGACAATTTACAGTAAAATAAAACTCCTCCATTGTGTGAGTTAAGGGATAGGGGAAACTCCCATTGCTATTTATAGTACCTGAGGAGGCTAAAATAATGGTCTTAGTGTGCAATGGACCACTTCTAAGATTATACAACAACAGCAGAGGCTCTACAAAGGCAGCTTAAGAGTATCAAAGGTGAATATTACAAAGAAAGGCTTTGCAGATCTACAACCAACACTAACCCCACTGCTGTCTCTGTGGTAAGACTCGACTACAGCCTACAGACAGTATGATGAAAGCAGCCATCCACAAGCATTCCAGTAATTTTAATTATTTCCACAGCTGCAGAGATGAATCTGTAGAAACAGTAAAGGCAAAATGCAGATGTGAACAGGTTGAAGACAGAATGGTAACTCTGTGTTACTAGTTTTTTTTCCCTTCAGGATCAAACTTTGCTCTTGCAAAATACCAGGCTGTTGCTTTAGCTTTGTGTTAACACCTCATAGTTGACAGCACTTGAATTCCACCAGAATTGCCATTACTTCTCCCATCAGGCTCTTCCCTTATCCCATCCTGCCCGACTGCTCTCTCCTGCACAGCAGGGATTTCATGATGGTATAGGGGATGCCAGACCTGGGAGCAGGGAACGTCTGCTGCCCCCTCTCACTGTATCACACTAATTTCCCCTCTGGTACCCACAATTGTGTGCAGACTCTGTGCATATTTAAAGCAAACAAAGGGAAACAGATACATATACAGATAAGCAGACCTGCTCAGAGCACTCCTGAAAGATTAGAAAGAAAAGAAGTTCTCTCATTCTAATTAAAGCTTAAACTCACTTCCCATTATGAACCTAATTACATTTCAAACAGAAGCACTTCCAGGGTGTGCAAATTTCTGGCATTTTAAGAAGATGGATGGACTCTGACTTCAGATACAGAAATGTTGGACTTGAGAGTGATATACATTTGCAGAGGAAACTTCCCAGAGCATCCGTCCACCAGCATAAAGAAAATATCTCCAGAAAATACTAAGAGTCAAAGACTTGATGTCCATAGAATTTACTTTGGGGACAGTCATTCAATAAGCAAATTTGTTAACAAGGAAGGATTGAAGAAGCTGAGGAGTTCTGTCAGCAGCTGGAAACGTCACATTTCCATCATATCTGGTGCTGTGAGGCATTGCCAAAAGACAGATCTGATTATCTGCTCTATGACACTGCAGTAAGCAGTTATCTCCACTGAAGAAAAAGAGGTTTATGTGAGAGGTCTTGAACTCGCCTGAATGTTGTAGGAATGTCTTTGTTCTTCCTTTGTCTGATTTCTCACTGCAAAGGACAGGGAACTGCAACAGAGCCACTGATTTCCAAAGTACTGGACACTGGAAATGAGGAACTTGAAGAAAAAGAATCCCACCATCTCTGACTGCAACAGATAGCAATCTGCCACACCACAAGTGCACAGGAAGTAGTCAAAGGGCTGGAAAGCCAGGATTAACCATTATGGAGATGGAAGTCAAAGTCCCTCTTGGTATCATTGCACAAATGTGTGCTTGTGCATTCAAGATATGTGTCTTGAGGTTCTGGATAGCAAATGGGAATAACTACTCCAAACTGAACCATCCAAGTTCACTACATTCATTCTGAAGCTGAGCCCAGCAAGGCAGTTCAAGGACCACTGTGCTGGTTTTAGCATCAAACTCTTCAGACAATACAAATTGCATAAGCAATAAGCACAGATTGTACTGCTTAATAGCAATGAAGCTATGCAGATTCCCATCAGGATCAGAAGAATCAGGGGTATGGATCTGTCAGAGACTGTGATTTATAACAGAAAACTTAGTCAAAACAAATCTTTTTGGACAAAAAAATATTTTCCTAGAAGATCTTCCAGTATGGTATGTTTCATTTGGGGAATAGAGCTGCTCAGGTTATGCCCTCAAGCAGCCCTTCTTCTATCCACACAAATATTCATGTAGAGGTCCCACTTCATTCTGCCACTGGTTGTGTGTGTCTTCTGAAAAACTTAGCTATTTAAATTTGTTTCTTCCATTATAGAGGACTTAGCAGTGTGTTTTACTCAGTGACTACAGCAATGAGCATTGCTAGATAGATGTAGACAGATACTTTCTGTCTAATTCTACACCTGAAGTTAAATTGCAGTCAATATGAAACCTAGCCAGTTTTATAATTCTATCCATATGTTATAAGGACTTGCCACATATTTTAATGTAAGTGCTACATATGTCATCAACTTTGTGGTAAATATGTCTATTTTTCCTCCTGGAATTACAGAAGGGAGAGGTTAGCGCGTGGTACATTCCATTATTTATTGTCTCAATTCAGGGCAATTCAATATATTCTGTTAATTTCCTTTTCCTTTTTTAAAAGAAATAATAATCTGTCACCGAGGTTGTAACAGCTCCGATGTTAATGGAATTGTATGAGACAATGTCATTGAAATTGGATCGGTCCGAATGGAATCATTACAGTCTGTCCATTCAGGCCCTAATGGCTCCATCAATCGAGGTGTGTAGGACAGAGCCCAAGGTGTTCTCAGGAAGCTCTGAGGTGCATCTGAGTGTGCTGAGCCTTTGTGCACCTTCAAAGCACAATAACATGAGCTAAAAGGTACAGTCCCAAAATCTCCCAGAGACCCTTTAACTACAGATCACACAGCAAAGGCTCCTTCAGAGTGAGCCTGGCCCATCCCAACAGTGAATCAATGAAAGAGTTGATTGCAAGACTAGAGGAGCACCTGTGCATATTTAGGAATCATTCAGCCTCTGTCCTCAGGGATGGTTCATCCACACAGATCTAGAATTCTATGCTTGAAATTCCTTAGGACACTTCTTAGTAAAGCAACAATGAATGCACAGAGCTACTGATTTCTTTCCCCTGTTTAATATTTCACTCCTTTTAATACTGCTACGAATTCCACAGGTGCCATACTTCATTACACATTTGCAAGCTTGGATATGTTGAAAAGCATCAAACACAGGGAACTTCTGGCCTTGATATCTGGCTGCTGTAAAATTAATTCTGGGGAGAAATAAAAAGAGTGTCCCCACAAGCCAGGACAATGCTGATTATACAGTTAGATACATCAAAGTGCCTCAAATCCCAGCACAAGTAAATGGTAGGCACCATCCCTGCCTACAGGATGTTGCTGCTGAGTGAGTAAAGTGGATTATGCTGAAGAATTTTCTCTTGGTGCTTCTTTAAGAGTCAGCCCCCCAGGGCAGTGGTCTAGTGTTGTTGTACAGCATATGGGAATTAACACAGAAAATTTGGCAGTGTCCAGGAAGTATAAACAGGTAAAGAGGTGTAAGAATCCCAAGCCCTGTGTCTATGCCAAGCCTTTGCTGACTTATGAAGATGAGAGAACACTGGAAAGCACTGACCATACTAAATAGCATAAAATAAATAATATATAATAAATAATTAACATGGACACCCCTAGAAATCTTTGATGGTAATTTCCTCAGCTGAGTGTATCATTATTTTTCCCATAATTTCGGTGAAATAGTTTTCTCAGTAATCATTAAAAAATCCAAGTAATATATATTTAGCTGAAGCTAGTCTCCTTTTTGTTCATTGGAGAAAGTTCTCAATTTCAAGAAAATTAAATATAAAAATTAAAATCTAAACCTAAAGTGAATTTTAAACTCCAAGAGGATTTAAACCCCAAGATGTATCCTCTTAGTGTGGGATATCTTTCCCACTCTATTCCTTAGGAATAAAAGAACTTTTAGCCTGTACTCATAACTCTTCTCTCAAAGGAATTGAGGTCTCAATGTCTTGTGTTTCACTTTTGGACAGAGAAAAAAAAACATAGTATAGACAGGAGGGAGGCATTGCAGTGAAAATTCTGAAAGGAATAAAAAACTAAATGTTCCAATCATTGGAATTGTTTTCTTAATGTTTTCCTCTAATAGCCTCACTCAGCTGGATTTGCTGCAGTGGCAGGCTCTCATATTAATTGATGCATGTCTGTTTGCTTTCCATTTTCCATAGTCCCAGGACCAGAAAGAGCTGTGAACAGACATGAGCAAAGATGCCATAGTCAGTTATTGTTCAGACACTCTTAGCAACCAAGGACAGAAACTGCAGAGGATTTGCCTGTAAAAATAGAACATAATGACTAAAAAATTGGAAGATACAAATGCAAATAAATTACTTTTTCCAGCTCAGATGTAATGCGAGGCCATATTCTGTGTTGGGTGTTTCACCCAGGTGCCACATATACAGGTCAGCCTTCGGACCTTGGGAGCCTGCCATTCCAAGGGGGCAGAAAGGTCAGGAACACTGCAAGGCATCAAAATCCTTCTGGTTATTTTTATTTGTTTCACTACTCAGTATTCGCTGTATTAAACTCTGTCTGCTACTTCTTTGTTATCAGATAAAGAAGGGAATGAATTGGGCTTTACATCTGACTGTAAATACCTGTGATCAAAAAGCACACCACTTTACTCTCTAAAGTAGTGTTATCATGTGTATATCTTGTCTGTCAGCATTATGGTACATCAAAGATAATGCTTATGTTCTTACACTGACATCTTTAGAGAGCATATGTAAATCTCCTGGTTTGGCTGCCCCAAAACATTGTGGAAGGCAGACATTAAATAATCTTTTCTTTCCAGGTTATGCAGCTGCCACTGCTGTTTCCAATACCCCATTTATTTTTCATTGCTTGATGGTGTTCTCATGAGTCTTTGGCTGACCAAAAAGGACAAGACAATTAACTGGAAAATTCAAAACATCTGCAGTCCTGCATCTTGGTATGTGGTCTGACACCATGACAGCATCTTCAATCCTACACAGCTAATAAAGCCAACATTATTATTGGCAAAACTTCAGGGATAAAGTACAGACAATAATGGGGGTTTATTCTCATTTAACTCACAATGTAAGAAAAAATTCACCTTCTCTGTTGTCTTATTGCTGAAAGTGGAGCATAGCCTGGAGTGCATATGTGAGAAAGAGTGGGAGAAGATGTGAGACAGATAGACAAAAAAAGCAAAGGGCTGATTTGGAAACCAACTTTGGGGGTTCTTAATGTAAAATAAAAGTTTGAAGTCAAACTGTTTCAGGATGGAAAATGGAGCTACCCAGCCTCATGGGGGCTGTGTCCATGTGCATGTGTCCCCATTTGCCTATAGAAAGCTGCTTATTTTTCAAATGACCTCCTTCCCCTATGAGCAGTCACAGACTCCAGTTTAAGGACTGGGTGCATTCTGTGAGTTTAACTTGTGTTCTTGGTCTTAGGCAGCAAGTGGGAATTGGAATAATTAAGCTCTCAGCTGAAATTTCTCAGTTCACTCACTGAGCTCCATGGTGTGTTTTTTAATCTACAAATTTTACCCCCAAAATTGTGCTGACTGTTAAGCCTACAAAATGGGAAAGGAGGCCCCTAGTTACTTCTAAGCCAAATATTCTCATTTCTCCTTTCCCATTACTTCCCAAATGAGACATAATTAAGCAATTTTGCTTCTCATGGTATTAAAACTAAAGACAAAGCTATTTCAGCTATTTCTAGGCTATTTTTTAGAGAGGCTATCAAAACCAATCAGTGGTAGCAATTGAGAGACAGAGAACAGATGGTATGTGATTCCAGGTTCTGCCACATTCCTATAAATGCATTAATTTACTGCTGAAACAAAGTAAGTTTTTTTATGTCATTCATAAAAGGAGAAGATGACTTGAAAGATTTGATCAGTGATGATAATGTGTTTTCTTTGGTAAATGCCACTTTTCTCAAGCTTCACATTGCTACGTTCACCAGATCTGCAATATAGTTAACTACAAATTCTTTTCTATGGTAATCAAGCCACTACCTTAGTAACACTGTATATAAAGTCAAAATATTAATCAGTAAGCCTTTCTTTATTTCAATATGTTCTCCTTCAGAAGTAATCCAACTGGAGCCTTTTTACCACATTGTAATTTATGAGCCAGCTGGAGCACAATACATTTTTAATAAAAATTAGGTACAAGCAGATACAGGGGATTAATAGTTGTATTATAATTTTATAGTTTTCAATATACACAGCCATGGAAAAGACAATCAAATATGGGGTCCATCTCGAGGATATAAAATGCAGTATTTATTTTTAATGGAAAGAGAATTTCATGAATTACTGAGCCATGAAGAGCTGATGGATGCATTCAGTGGGCAACACAAAGGACAACTAGAAATAAAAGGCATTCAAAACAACAGAATACTACTGGGTTTTGGGATTTAGCACCTCTGATTATGCTCCAGAGTCTCAACTCTACCTGTTTCCATAGACTATGTACATTTTCAAAAATTACCTCTTTTTCTCAGCAGCCTATAGAGCCTGGGACTTTTTTTTCATGTGTTTCTGACTCACATTAATTAACAATTTATTCCACAGGGGAAAATAGGAGTAAAAGCAGTGTTCGTAAATTGATTAAACCATTAGAAGGATTATATCTTTCTCAGGTCTACTTTGAACTATATTGATAGGACTGAGTAGTGGAAATGAAGCAGCTATAAATTTTTGCAGTCCTTGCAAACTTTTAAAATATGCTCTCCAGGAGTTAATATATTATTGTACATCTTTTTCCACAAACAGCTAGGCAACATCTTAGCCACTGTTCCTGCAGTCCAAGTATCTCCATCTGATAAGCATTTCTTTTTGCTTCTAAAAATCCTGATAGATTTTTCTCTGATATTCTTGCAAACACTTTTAAATCCTTCTAGACTTATGGGTGGGTGTCTCCTTGATCCAAAAACCTTCCAGCTGAATGATGAACTTGCTGAGGAATCAAATTGTTGAGCATTTAATCTGAAAAAATTATCTGGCAATTGAATCAAAGCACATCAAAGACAATTCCCAGTAATAAAAACAAATTCTAGTAAAGGGCAGCTCTTTTCCTCAGAGATGCTAATTACACTACAGCAAACCCCAAAATGTGGTGTGTGCTATTCTTCTCCAGGGTTCAGGGGTGTGATGTGAAATTTCTTTGAAGGAGACCCNTTTTTTTTTTTGTAAAATGAAATGAATTTATAACAAAGGGCAGGAAATCTTCAAATACTGCATGCCAACAGTGAAATCTTTGAAGGGGTACATACTGGCAATGTAAAATTTCCACTGGGACCATGCCTTCATCAACTCGAAAGAGAGACTGTCTGAAAGCTTTGAAGAGACCCCCTCCTTCTGAAGAGATGGGAAACCTTTGAAGTTATGAAGAATGCATTAATCATTTTAGATAGGTAAACTCTAGAATAAAACTCATTCCAACCTGTAGTATTCTTTGTTGGTGCTTTGTTAACTAAATCACGCAGCACATTTCAGTGAGGAGGAGAGGGTCATAGCAGCCCAGAGTGAGATTTTTTGCAATCTTGGAGCTGAAGCTTACTGCACCATGGGAAGTAAATTTTATCAGCAGGCTGAAAGCTCCATCTAGATTAGAAGACATGTAGTATGTATGAACTGTCCAGATCCCTCTGCAGAGCCTTCCTACCCCCCCAGCAGATCAACACTCCTGCCCAGCTTGGTGTAGTCTGTGAATTTGCTAATGGTGACTCAATCTCTTCATCCAAGTCACCAAAAGAGATGTTAAACAGGACTGGGACACATTGATCCTGGGAGACACCACTGGTGATCAGGCACAAACTGGATGCAGCACCATTCACCACTGTCAGAACTCACCCCTGTCTGGGCCACCAATTGTCAGCAGTGGTGCTTGGCACCAGTCAACAGTGGATGGGGACTGACTGTCACCGTTAGGTTATTGTCTTAGAGTAAGACTTTCATACCTTCTCTCTGTGAGTTCTCATGGGCAGCTTCCCTCAACACTGACTCCTTTTCTCTTTCTTCCACACAGCTGGCTGACTTCTATCTGTCCCTAACACAAACAGCTGACACTATCTATCCCTAGCAGCACATACTAACTCTTACCGTCCCTAACACAACCATCTAACCCTAGGGCTTCACAGCAGCATAGCCAACTGATTCCAACTCCTCACTCAACTAGCTGACCCACGCTTTTATAACACCCATCCTTATTGCACACAGCTGCACCCTCTTAAGGGCAGGCCTTATTGGACATAGCTGTGACCTGTTAAAGGCAAAGCTGTTCCTACTCTTTGGTAATTAGTACAGCTGCAACTCCTCAGGGGTAAGAGGAGTGTCTGGGCCTAGCTGTCCAGTCAGTTCTGGATCCAGCTGAGAGCGAGCCTGTCCAAGCCATGGGCTGCAGCTTCTCCCGGGAATGCTGTGGAAAACTGGTTGGACAGGCAGCACCTGCCTTTCCTAAACTCCTGCTGGCTGGGTCTCATCCTGTGGGTGTCTGTTGCACATCGGTAAAACCTTACAAAGGGAAGGCCTTGTAAAAGCATGGCTCAGGCCTGTTACTTTGGCTAAGTAGAAAAGGACTATAGAAAAGGGACTCAGCTGAATTAGAGGTAGAAAAAGAAGTTATATCACCATTACAAGTTCACATCGTGGTGTATGGTGGTTGGTTGAATTATGTTTGTTATGATTTAAAACTGTGTAACTGATAAAGGCCTAACAGCTTTAAAAGGCCTGGTTTTTGCAATAAAGCAGCTCTCCTTTGCACCTGCCTGGGGACTCTGCATCACTATGGACCCTCACCCACAGCTGTCCTGTAGTGATGCCTTAAGTTTTAGCTTCCATATTTTCCAGATTCTGTACTGCATTAGGATCTAACTCTGAACTTCATATAACGTAAGTTCTCTTCACAGCTTAGTTAAACAAAACAATCCTTTCCCAGCCTGAGAACCAAGGACACCGTTGCAGCTTCAGGCCCAAAAAAGTATAAACAACAGCGAATTGAGGAAAGCAATCTGGGAGGATGGGACTTCATAACCTGAAGCTGTAACTGGACAATTAACCCCAACATGTAAATGGTCCAAAACTTATAAAAGTGTGAAAATTTGTGACCGGTTGTCCATCTTGGGTAGAGCCTCGCCTGGCTCTTGTACTGCCCAAGGTGTATCCTTTGAAGGCCTTGCAATAAATACCTATTTTATTCCTTTAACACTGTCTAGCCTCTGTTCCAGGTTTCTCTGTTTCTTTAGGCATCAGTAGGTGCTGTGTGATGGCACTCAAGATAATCTGCTCCTTGACCTCGCCAGGCCCTGTGGTTAGGCTGACAGGCTGCAGTTCCCTGGGTCCTCCTCCTTCATCAATACTATGTGACTTGCTAATGGAAAAATATCAGCAGCTCTAAGAGAGAAGAGGTAGATGCCACATTATGCAGCCTCTGATTATCCTTCTATGGCCAGTCTGAAGGACCTTATTATTTGCAGTCAAAGTAGTCAATGGCTTCCCAGAGCATCCAACTTAGAGAGACAAGAGACAGGGAATTAGAGGAAAAATAAATTACAGTGGCTGGATGGAAAGGCTTGTCTCTTCCTCACAGCCAATCTATAAAATGCATACTCTCCATAAGTTAAATTTGGGTGGTGTACATATGGGACCACTGCAGTTTTGTGGTAGAGTCAAAAGTTACACATTGAGTCACAGGGGCTTCATCACCATCCATGCACAGTCCCCTGTGCCCAGATGCTGAAGGTGAGGCACCAGTCTGTGCATCTGTGATGAGCTCCAAGCAATGGTGCTGTTTTGAAGTGAATCCCCTGTTTGTCCCTGTGCAGTCTGGGCTGATCCAGTTCACAGAGCAGTTTTGATTCATTCACATTAGATCCTTCCTGGAGGAAAGCTGCCTTCCATGTGTGCCACTGATGTGCTCCATAATGGGGACATCTTGGCTTGTACCAGAACACAGTCCTTTGGGGAGCCTTGAATCTCAAGTCTGTTGAGGACATTGAGCCACTGGGAACCAGACAAAATCTAGTACAAAATAAACCCCTGGAATAAATACAGCACAATTACAGGGGCCTCAGCTGGCTTGATCAATTCCTCTTCTGGTTCCAAAGGAGCCAGGTCAGACGGCTAAATTAGCCTCTTCTTACTTTTCTTTTTTTTTTCTTAATTGTACATGCAAGTACTACTTATTTAACCAACTCTATTTCATGACTTAGCCTTAATGTTTCTCTGGACTATATTCAGATAGATAACTGGAAATTTAAGTTCAAGAGAATTATGACCTCTTAGGATTACCTTTATACTGAGGGCTCCCAATACAGCCAGAGTCAGGTGTGACACCAGTCAGCCCTCATAGACAGCTGTGATGTGACTGCTCATGTCTCTTTCCTGTTAAATCTGAGTACAGCAGCCCTGCCAGACATTCACTTGTGGTCAAATGCATTCAGATACCTGCACTGATTGTAAATTCACTCTGGATACCACCACTTCCAGGACAGACCTCATGAATACACCTCTCTGGACTGCATTCTCCACTTATGAGAGCAAACTCCTACTGTCTCCTTCCTCTCTCTCTCCATTACTGGTGTTGGCCACTTCATAGCAGAACCCAACACATCCAGTTTAGTCTTCATTTCAGCTCCTAATGACAATGAGGTGCTGGATGGGTACACAAACCACAGCACTGAGTAGGACATTTTTATGTGACAGCTCCCAGTGAGTCTCCCTGACCTCCCCCAACCAGCCTAAAGGGAAAAAACCATCTGTGGCAGGGAGTTAAGCCAAAGCTCCAGGTCCCGAGTTAATAACAGCTAATGCAGCCTCACCGCAGCAGAGCTGTGTCTTTTGGGATTTGCTGTCCCAGCACTGTCTCATGTAAACAAGACTCTGACAACTTCAGTAACTTCCAGAAATAACTCCAGTGAATCATATAAAATAGGGGTTTTTTTTAGATTTGCCTTGTAACTAAACCTCCTGTGTGATCAATGATCTGCATGTGCCCTTAACTCTTGACATTTTTTGATCTTACGTTAAAGTATAGCTGTGATCACACATCAATTTGTATTTTGGCCCTTCTGAAAAGCATGATTTGCAAAGGATCATAAGCACATTTTCTTTCCTCATAGATTTTTAGCATCCAGGCAGAAAATGTGCTCAGATAGTCTTTTGGATGTAATGAAAAGCTCACAGCATATTGTATTTTGTACCTGACACCATTAATATTTTCGTATTTGTCTTGTATGTCACTTTTTCACTAACTAATAGATCATTCTTATTATAGGCCTTACTTCACCATTGAGTTATCTGGAGAAAGACATGGTTAATATCAATGAACTCCTTGAGCTTATGAAAATATCCTGGGAGAGAAAGCAATGCAACACCTGGTAGGAATATAGTTTGGCTTTTAAAAAATGAGACATATATCTCAGGCAGACAGAGAGCTTTGGGCAATGCTGAATCCACACTTATGTGCCTGTTTAAAAATCCTCTCTCGTGCTATGTCTCTTTTTTTTTTCTCAGAGACAACGGACACCGCCCAACATTTGAAATTATTCATTTTGTAATGCAAACATACTCCTGCTGCTAAGCTGCGGATTTCAAACCAGTTAACAAATTACAAAAATCCCTTTTCAGAAGGCAGATTATTTGGAATTATCAGCTCTGATGTGCTGTTTAATTATGCATGCTTTTGTGCTAAGCATCTTTAAATATTAACGAGATATGTTTTTGCACTTTTGACCTACAGTAGATCTATGGTAAACTCACATGTCTGTTGGCAGTAAGTCATCACAGGGCTGCTGTACAGCAACAGCTCTTTTTAAACTCAGAGCTTGTCTGTGGTTTTTCTCTTTTGTATCATTGCCAGCACTATGGGAAAGGAATCAGGAAAATTACAGCCCTGACAGAGAGTCCTTCTCAGATGAATGGTGCTGAGATAATTCCCACAGTCACTTTCTGTCTCACTCTCAACATGAGAAAGAAGCATCTGAAAGCTGCTGAGAGCTTAGTCCCAGTGATGGGTGCAGCAGAGGCTGCATGGCAGAGAGGGGCACCTGGCTGGGAAAGGAGGAGTGCTGGGCTGTCTTTGAGCCTCTCTCCCCAAGGAGGACATTGAGGCCTTATCCTGGGGTAAGATTCAGACAAACCTGTGCTTTGGAGAGGAGAAAGCCTGTAAAAGAGATAAGAATTACAAGAGAGAAGGTACTGAGGATATCACATTACTCAAGATCTGCTTGACTCCAGAGAGTGGGACAGCAGTAGGATCCTGGCCAGGATAAGCTGCACCTCTGATAGCCTGATGCTCTCAAATAAAACGCAGATTTCCAATGCCTCAGTGAATATCTGAATAGATGCCTGACCCACCCAGATTAGATGCGTTTTAACAGTATACCGATACGTCATTGATCTCCTGATCACTTCCAGTTTAGTCAGATCATCTTCTACAATCATCAGGCCCAAAAGTTTCACCTGATTCCCCATTAAATAGAGTTTAGAACACTGGTGTACGTGGACTGATTTTGGCAAAAGCAAGGAGAGGAATACTTAAGCCCAAGCTTCTAGAAATAACATAGATATTGATGGGCTTGAAAGCCCTTCCAGTATATTTCCTGGACTGTGGAAATATGTTTCTGGTCTCGCTCTCATCAGACACAGCAGAAACCTGAATGACACCAGTGGCTAGTGAGAGCTTCACTGGGGCCTGGGAGCTGGTCCAGTGTTACCCCTCTTTGGCCACAAGGCCTGTTACCTGCTGCTTGGTCACCGTGGACCTACACACACACTTAATGGCTGTGCACCAATCCTGTATATAACCACAGAGCTGCAGTAAAAAGAGTTTTAACATATTTCCTTGGGCAGCTCCTCGCTGGAGAAGGAAGAGAGGGGAGAGGATCTGCTGGACACAAACCCCTTGCACCTGCTCTCCCTGGAAAGGCTGTGTCTGGAGCTCAGCTCCCAGTGTCAATGTCGCCGCTCTGTGCCATGGCTTTATTCAGAGCTGCCCGATCAGAAGATAAGATAAGCCATCCTTTCTTTGACAAAACCTGACAGCAGCACATGCCTCACATATTAAAACACGGCCCACTTTGCTGGCAGCAGATAGCATCTCCACCGCTCACAAATCGCTCACGGTTAGAAGGTGCCTTGTACTTAGGAATGTTCTTGCCTGATATATTAAGCCAATACACAAGCTCATTACCTCCGCTTCTTCCACGAAGCTTACCTCTATCGAAAAGCTGTCACACAGCAAAGCATTAAACAAATACAGGGCTGCCTGGTTATTGCTCTCTGGGGCACAGCGGTGCTTGTAGAGCAAGGCAAGGCAGTGCCAGCACTGGGTGGGGTTGGGTGCAGAGGAGCAGTCGAGGTAGCACAGGCTTCTTTTTAAAAGGTGTCCTCGTTTTGGCTGGGGTAGGGTCAGTTTTCTTCTTAGTAGCTGTGCTTTAGATTTAGTATGAGAATAACGTTGGTAAGACACTGATGTTTTATTTGCTGCTAAGTAGTGACTATCTTAGTCAATGAATTTTCAGTGTTTCATGCCCTGTCAGTGAGGAGCTGCCCAAAAATCTGGGAGGCAGCACAACTGGGACAGCTGACCTGAAACAGCCAAAGGGTATTACATACTATAGGACATCACATCCAGTATATAAACTGGGAGGATTTAGCTGGAAAGGGGGAAAAGTGCTGCACGGGGATAAGCTGGGCTTCAGCCAGGAGGGAATGAGCAGTTGTATTGTGCAGCACTTGTTTCTTTTGGGTTTTATTACTCTCACCTTTTCATTACTGTGCTGCTGATGATGGAGATGGTTGTATTTTACTTTATTTCAATTAATAAATCTCTCATATATCTCAGCCCACATTTTATCTTTTTTAGATTCATCTCTCTATCCCACTGGAGAGGAGGGGAGTGAGTATGCAATTGCAAAGTACTTCATTTCCAGCTGGGCTGAACCACAGAAAAGGGCAAGGCAAAGCAGAGACAGGGCAAGAAATATTCTGTCAGGGCATACAGGTCTCAAGCATGTCATACGGCACTAAGGCAGGGGAGGAGATCAGTGATTTATTTAAGGTCCTGGAGGCAGTCTGTGGCAAAATGAGGAGAAAACCTGAATATCCCAAGCCTTCAAAGGATTATCTGTCCCTGAAACACAACTTCTTCTTCCATGTTAGACTGACCTCTCACCTTGGTATGCTCTGTGAGAAATGAACCTCCAGCACTCCTTCTACCATTGAAAGGATTCACTGGGAAAGACAAAAATTATGTGATGGTCTGTTACATGGGTGTCTGATGATAAAGAGTTTTTGTTTGTTCTCTGCTGCAACAGAAGAGTGACTAACCTCCAACACAGCAAGGAAGGAGGTGACCCAATAGTGCAGCCCATTCTCTATCAATTCCCACAGGAAAGGGCACAAATGGGTGCATGAACTGGCCTGGCAGCACCAGCTTGCTCCAACCATCCCTTTCCAGAGATTTGTATGTACTCAAGGTTGTGTGGCATGTGGCCAGTGTGCAGGACACACACAGCACTCAGAATGACCAGGCTGGGTTGGAGAGGGACTTTGATGTCCTGCATAAGAGGAGGAAAAACGAACAGAAAAAACACAGAGAGACCCAGAGAGGAAAACAAGAATCTGCAAGTCAAATCCATTCATCCCTGAGGGACTGGTGAAACAACTGCTTGCAATTGCATTAGTGCATTTTAATATGTTAACGGGCCCCCAGCTGCTGGTACCTGCCCCGGCAGCCGCAGTGTGGTCGGGGCCATTTCCTTCTGCAGCACAAGGTCAGACAGGTTTCCTCAAGAGGGTTAAAGTAAACAAACTTTAAATCACACAGCAACAGACTGGGAGAATACTCAAGGCCAGTTGTGATTATCTCAGCTCTAGGGTGGGAATGGGCTTGCTGCATCAGGAGGGATTTTTCCTACAGACGCGATGAAATGCACAGCACTGCTGCCAGCGCTGCCTTCTCGTCAAAAATTTGCTTGCATAATTTACACCAGGTGTCATTGTAGGTAGAAAATATTGGGATGTTAAGGAAGTCATAACATTGGCAGATGATATTTTATGTAGTAATATGTGTGCTGAAAACAATAGGAGTATCTCCTATAGTGGGTACCACTCAATATGAATAATGGCTCCAAGGTCAGGCCCCTAATGAACAGTTGTCTAGCTGTGAATACATACATTTTTTCACTCTGTTGTAGGCAACGCTCTCAGCTACCCAATTAGGTTGATCCGTGAAAATGATTATTCATTATCTGAAGTCTGAGAGTACCGAATTATGTATTCGAGCAGTGTGCCTTAAAGAAAAAGCACGTGAAATTCTAATGTCAGATAAGGTGACTGCATGATGAATGAAAAGAATGCACCATACTCTCAGGACTTTCTCTGGGAGTGCTTTGAATTCATCAAAAGGTCAGAGGGAAAAATCCAAATTTTTTAGATCAGGTTAAAATCAAAGATTCAAATGCTAGTTTTATGAGGGATGTTGCATTATGCATTACAATGCAATTTCTGATTTAAGACAAACACAAAACAAAAATAAAGTATTTTTATTTTTTAGAAAAGTGAGTTTTCCGTTTTGTTCCAACCAGTTATCTGGAAATACTGAAACATGGCAATTTCTACTTGTATGGGGTCTCCAAAATTACACAAGATGAATTCCATCACACTGGGATTCTGCAAAAGAGCTGTAGGTTGTTGCCACAGCCCTCCTGCTTCCTGGTCTCCCAGGAATTCCCAGAGGCACTCTTCCTTCACTGAAAGGTGATTGCCAGGCTCTAGAAGACTCTGCTACTGACAAGTGGGATTTGGGAGCCCTGGGAAGAGTGACATGGGCATAAGGAGCCAAGGCTGCTGGGAAGAGCTGAGTGCTTCAAAAGCCCGAGGGCATCAGCCATTTAGCACCAGAGGCAATTAAGGTAAATAAAAACCCATGACATAATGCAATGACAAAGGTTAAAGGAAGGGAGAACAAGCAATAGGCAGAGGGGAGAGGTAGTCTTGATGTGAACCTTTTGTACCCCTTCAGCTTGATTAGGATGGGCTTGTGAGCCTTACCTAAAAGAAGACGTTAACCACCTCATATTCTTTCATTTCCACTCACTGAGACTGACATTGGCCCTGTTCATTCTCCCAGCCAGAACAGCTTCTCTGAGAGTCTGCCCTGGGGAAAGGAAAGAGAAAGGAAAGTTAGCAGAAAGGCTAAATATTTCAACTGGCTACTGGAACAAGAAAAGAGGAAAGAAAAAGAAAATAAATAAATAAATAAAGAGGATGAGAGAAAACAGGTTGTCCCACCTTGGAAAAGCACATTAGGAGGCAGGCAGATCTGTGGAAATAGAAACAGAGTCTCATCATATGGGAGGAGCATTTTTTTGTCTGAGTCTCTAATTCCCATTTAATGCTGGGATGAAGCCTGGATATGAATATGAACTGAATCTCTAGATGCCAATTTGGAAAGAAACCTCAGTGTAAAATTGATTTGGCTTCACCCTGCTTGCTTCAGGTCAACATGCCTGTGAAAAGAATCTCCAGAAACTCTCTGGATATTTGTCTTTTGTAGTGCCAAAGCTCTGCTCACCTCCAGCTCTGACACCACTGTTTTCCTTGCAGGTACCTGTCAGTGGACAACTTGGCCATCACCTGCACCTGATCCATCCTCACCCAGGGAAGCCAATGATCCGTGGCATGCACCACTGCGACAGCCATGTGCAGGAATTGGTAACGATGAAATGCAAAAGGCATTTCCCCATTATGCCCTTTCTCCTGCGCCAAGTTTTCCCTTGTTAATTAGGAGGAAAATTTCACAACTTCACCACCATATAATTAAATCTCACAATTAACATGTGCACTTAAGCCATCATTTTGAAAATGAGACTTTTGCAGGGAAATCTACTTAAGGGAAAGCACCAGGATGGAGGGTGAAACTGTGACACTGTGCTAACGATCCAGAACACCAGCGGTTAAATGATAGGTCTCACTGACAGCGCTCTGCCCATCTGACATGTGCAGGAAAGGGCACCGTGCTTATGGATGCTAATCCAACAGAGTACCAATAAAAGGGGAGCAGGAGGGAGGGTGACAAAAGCAGAGGTAAATACATTAAGTCTCAATTAGAGTACTGACACAAGAGAAGGATGAGGTTAATACATTTTAGGAGAAAACCTTTCCGTGAGCGAGGGGTTGATCTCTGCAGGATGATGTGACAGAGGTGATGACAAGGGAGAAGGGAAGCACTTTTCATTTCATTAGACCCTGCTTGGAAGTGGTGGTGTAGCCTAGGGCTCCACGGCCTGTATTGGCACATCTCTTTGGTTTCCATCACCTTCCAGACACAGCCACTAAATAGATTTGGAAGAGCTGGACTCAACCACAGCCTTGCTCTCTGCTTCTGTGATGCCACAATAACTTGGGATGCCCAATGCACAGGTTTGTATCCCAACTTCCACCTGGCTCAGACTCAGCACCTGGGGGAGCACAGAGCATGATTTGCTGCTCCACAAACATCCAAGCTTGGTATCTTCAGAGCGATTTTGCAGCATGGCTGTTTGTGTATATATTAGGCAGCACATGGCAAAATTCAGAAACCAGCACATAAATATCTTAGGGGAGGCTGCAAGGTTTTGCTGGGTAGTTACACAGCAGCAGGCAAGCAGCCTTGGGTCTCATTTGGTGATTTGACATATATAATAATACAATTAAAACAAGCTTCAGAAACATAATTATTGCAGACTTAGTGGTATGCCATGCTGTAAGCTGGAAGAGAATAAAACCCAGCAGCTGACCACCCACCCACCTCAGCTCTTTCTATGCACAATGAGAAAAAGTGAATTGCATCTTTAACAGCAATCTATGTTAACATTTTAATTGCACTGACTGAATCTTATTCAGCAGCTACAGATTTCCTCATTCCAAAATAATCCTTATTCAATTAGCAAAGTACAGACAGTATCATGAAATAGTCACAGAAATCCATCACAGAAACAAAGCATGATTTCCTTTTATACCTCCTGACACTCACACACACACCACCACACTTATTAAGATGACATCCAGCATTCAGGCATAAAATCTTAAATTACAGAGTGATTGGGGCTTTTCAACTGATCCATAAAAGTATGCACTTAGCAAAATCTAAGGACAGGTAGAAGAGATGGATAACACCCAATGCACTGCTGTTTCAAGGCAGGCACTGAGGCATGCAAAAATAAACATTTGCCGAGGTGAATGCAGTGTGCTGTTTGTACAATGCAACATGGCAACGACCTCTAGTAATAAAAAATATCTGCAGATTTAAGCCCAGAGGACTATATTGCATATCAATAGCAATAAAACCAGCAGAAATAGAAATGTATTATTTATAGACCTATTTATAAAACCTAAATACTTCTCCAGTGGACCTACTTCTGTGGAATGAACTGTCTTCCTCCCCCTCCCTCCTTTAGCAGTTTGTATGACAAGGTAGCGAAGAACTGTGCCATTAAAAAAGATCTTTGTAAAATATAAAGAATTGGAATTAGGAAGAGATGCAACTCCTTCCTGCATAATTTTCCCAGTGATATGACCTGCATTTTCATTAAGCAGCCCCACTTTACATCTTTGGAAGTGGGATTGCAGGCAAATCCCAGGTCCATAGCATACTCTCACTAGGAAGGTTGATTCTGCCTAATAAAGTTGAACAGGATATTTGCCATTAATTTTGACAGCAGTTAGCTAGATTATAATCAAGTTTTTTCCTTTCCTTTCCTTTCCTTTCCTTTCCTTTCCTTTCCTTTCCTTTCCTTTCCTTTCCTTTCCTTTCCTTTCCTTTCCTTTCCTTTCCTTTCCTTTCCTTTCCTTTCCTTTCCTTTCCTTTCCTTTCCTTTCCTTTCCTTTCCTTTCCTTTCCTTTCCTTTCCTTTCCTTTCCTTTCCTTTCCTTTCCTTTCCTTTCCTTTCCTTTCCTTTCCTTTCCTTTCCTTTCCTTTCCTTTCCTTTCCTTTCCTTTCCTTTCCTTTCCTTTCCTTTCCTTTCCTTTCCTTTCCTTTCCTTTCCTTTCCTTTCCTTTCCTTTCCTTTCCTTTCCTTTCCTTTCCTTTCCTTTCCTTTCCTTTCCTTTCCTTTCCTTTCCTTTCCTTTCCTTTCCTTTCCTTTCCTTTCCTTTCCTTTCCTTTCCTTTCCTTTCCTTTCCTTTCCTTTCCTTTCCTTTCCTTTCCTTTCCTTTCCTTTCCTTTCCTTTCCTTTCCTTTCCTTTCCTTTCCTTTCCTTTCCTTTCCTTTCCTTTCCTTTCCTTTCCTTTCCTTTCCTTTCCTTTCCTTTCCTTTCCTTTCCTTTCCTTTCCTTTCCTTTCCTTTCCTTTCCTTTCCTTTCCTTTCCTTTCCTTTCCTTTCCTTTCCTTTCCTTTCCTTTCCTTTCCTTTCCTTTCCTTTCCTTTCCTTTCCTTTCCTTTCCTTTCCTTTCCTTTCCTTTCCTTTCCTTTCCTTTCCTTTCCTTTCCTTTCCTTTCCTTTCCTTTTTTTTTTCTCCCCAGTGTAAACCTTTTTTTGATTCAATGAACACACTGAAATGCCAGCAAAGGAAAGGAAGGTACTTTCACTATCTCCTGTCACTCAGATCTCTCCTTAAAACACTCATGTTGTTTCAAATCTCACATTGCTTTTATCTCACTATCACTTATAAGACCATTACAAATAATGAATCCTTTCTGGGATGCCCCATTTTATGGACCAAAGCAATTCTGTGTTCACAGGAACAATTTTCCTTCCTTATATATATCCCCTAGAGCAAAACTGTGGGTGCTGGAGTTACTTTGCCAATGAAAAAAAAATTACCAGAGACTTAAAAGATTAGGCTGGGGAAGGTAATGGATTATACTGATGGACTCAATCACCTACATTTACTTGAAGGGCCTGAGTGTCTTCAGATCTGACCACAAGCTGCTGAGTAACCCACATGAGTAATTTAAACAGTGGACAAAGGCCTCAAAACAGAACAACAGACTACTGTTAATCAGCACTAACACGTTCCCCTGCTTGTTGCCTTTCTTACACCCCCCAGCACAGAGCCCCTCCATGATGTGCCCCCCTCCAAGGGCAGCAGCAGCCCCCCACAGCCAGCCCATGTGAGTGGGAGGTGGTGTCACAGAGATCAGACACTGTCTTTGTCTGTTCTTGTTGCTACTTGTCCTTCCACTGAGAAATCCATGCATTCAGATTCCTGCAAATTACTCGGAAATCTCTCTTCACCCCCTCACAGCTTGCAGTGTAACTTTCACAGTTGTCCAGGTCTTTGTTGGATTTGACCCACAGACTTCAAGCAAGTTTTGTCTGCTCTTACCAGATTTTCTTTTAATGTGCTTTTTTCAGAAGTATTAGACTGAGCTACCAAATCCTATCTTCATTTTTTCATCCCTCCTGCTCTGGATGCTTTCAAATGTTTTAACTGTAACTCTGGCCCTTACTATGCTGGTAAATTAGTATGAGCAGTGAGTTAAATAAGATTAATTCAATCCTGCTGTAACTTACCTTGGTGAAAATTTGAAAGTTTTACTGTAAAATTGTTTGGGTTATAGCAACGTGAAAAAACAAACAAATAAAAACCAACCAAACAAACAAAAAAACAACTTAGGCTCGCAGTAACAGTTAGATTAGTACTTCCAAAATATCTGGAACTTCATCTCCTTTGTCTTGACAAGTGAAGTCTGGTCATCCTGGCACTTCAATTTCTTTTGAAGTTCTGGATGTTGAGTTCCAAAGCATGAGCAGAACTTCTAAGCAGAGGGAATGAAAGCTGGATAATCTAGTTTACTACATTGGCATGAAATACCATTTAATTCCACGTGTTTTGTACAAAGGGGACCAAAAGGGTTCTACATATAATTTTTCAAGACATACAGATTACTGACCAAAGAACTTCACCAGATGTTTTCAATATATCTTTCCTGATGGAGATGTATCTTTTTACATAAGAATCTCACCTAGCTCCCCCACAGACTTGAAGCAGCCCAGTTTTCTCCTAATGGGATAAAAGATCACATTTCCAATGTCTTTCATAAATTTTACTCCTAATTAAGTTCCCATTAATGGGGCTGAGAAGGGCATCTTTATTTCCATCACACACATTTTTGCTTTTGTGGAATTTTTTTGTTTGTTACTTGGATTTGTCTGGCTTTCTGGATTTTTAGAGGGTTTTGTTGTATGTTTTTTTCCCTTTTCCTATTTTGTGATTCACTTGTCAGGCAGACGTGTCAGTGCAAAAAACTGTATGCCATTTACCCAGCACCATTTGGTTTTCTGGTCTATTCAAATTTGTTAGCTTTTTTTTTAACCTGGAGAGTGACAGAAATGACAAAAATTCTTTCTCACAAGCTGAGAATGGGTGATGCTTTGGAGCCAGCCATGTGGCTGACAACAGTGCCACCCTGTGTCCCTGCAGGCTGGGGGACCCACTGAAAACTCATTTATTAAACCCTTCCCAGCCACACCAGTTTCCCCCTCCTCTCCCACATCCACTAGCAGACTCCTTTCTTGATGCTTCCTGGCAATTATTTACTTTCTGAGCCTCCTCTTTAACTTTCTGCCAGGACATGAATTTATGGCTGCCTGGCAGAGTGCAGCCTTCAGAGCAGCACAAATAACCATTTGAATAAGGCACCTTTCCTGAAACAGTTTGGGTCTGTAGTTTGGGTAGAAATGGTTTGATGAAGCTGCAAATCAATATTACTCTGTAAATTTTTAATGTTCACACCATGTGAAATGCTGTAAATAAAATAAGCTAACCACAATAGACTATTCTTTGTAGTTCATTTAAAAAAATGTCTGTTCAGCAGGATGGCTAACTACTCACTGTAGATATGGCTTTAAAACTGTCTAGGCTAATACATCAAGACCAGAATTTGAATAACCTCCAGTGGCAGGCAATTTTTCAGAACTTCCAAATACTACAATAAGTAAAACTAGAATTTTTTCAAGTTACGTGCTAAAACGGACAGGTCAGAAAATAAGTAAAATGAGAACAAGATTCCTGCACTGGCATGTTTATTAATCCAGCAAAGGGCTGTTAATAATTAGAGGTGAACTCAGAGTGGAGAACTCGGATCTCAATTTCAACCCTGGCTACACACAGTTCTCCTGGGAGTTTGGAGCTGGGGGATTTCTCATGAAGTGACCCCATTATAGGAATGTGTAAGTGCCATTTTTGCTGCCTTGGATTCGGGCGTTAAAGGTTTTCTTTTCCAGTCCTAATCCATTATCTGTTTCCAGAGATGTATTTTACAGGATGAACAAGGGGTAATGGCTGTAAACTGAAAGAGAGGATTTTTCAGTTGGATAGAAGGAAGAAATTCTTTACTGTGAGGGGGGTGAGGCCCTGGCACAGGTTGCCCAGAGCAGCTGTGGCTGCCCCATCCCTGGGAGTGTTCAAGGCCACGCTGGATGGGGCTTTGAGCAATCTGATTTGGTGGAAGGTGTCCCTGCCCATGGCTGAGGATTTGGAACTGGATGATCTTTAAGGTCCCTTCCAACTCAAACCATCTATGATTCTACAACTCTATGAACCAGTGCACAAAAAAGCAAAATAATAACCTAAGCATATGTGAATAGCAAGATCTGTTTGAAAAGGAAAAACAAAACAAAACCACAAACCAGCACCAAAAAAAAAAAGTATAAAAAACAAACATAAACAGCAACTGCAGAATAAAACTCTACCGTTTGTAACTTTGATTCTTAGCAGTGCCTTGCCCAGAGTATCTTGGTGGGAGATGTGTCACTGTGGAGACAGACTGATGACTTTTCTACTGGTAGTATGTCACTGACTGATTTGATGGTCCAGTCATAGAGGTTGCCACTATGGGGGATAGTGTGGGGGATAGTGGTACAATATTCAATCTCACCTTGCTGGCAGAGCGAGCAGTGCTTGGAAACAGTATAGAAAAGCCTGGTACAGAAGAATGTATCTAGAAGGTTGTGTGCTGTTCTCTATGAGCACCCTCTTCTAATTCAGAATACACCTCACATCCCACTCTCTTGGCTCTTCACAAGGGGAGGGGAAAGAGAGTGACAAAGGAAAGCACAAAGGTTTTCTTTGGCCTGAAGTCTCTCTGGAGGGAAAACAAAGATTGGTTTGTAATAGTGACAAGATGATCAGCAAAGTCCAAGTCATAGTTTCTTTACTTGCATCCTAGCTCTGTTGTGAAGTTGCTGAATAATTCCCAGCACATCCCCACTCTCCTGCTGAAAAAAACCACACTTCTATGTCCCAGGTTGGCCTCTTGGTTGAAGTGTGTCCCATTTCCATAGGATAATGGGACAGTTGAGGCAGCTGTGAGATGAGACCAGGTTGCTCAAGGTTTTATCTAGTCATGCATTGAAAATCCCCAAGGACATCACAACCTCTTCAGGTAACCCATTGCTGAATTTTGCTCTCCCTAATGGTTTATCCCCATGTCCAGGCTGAATTTATTCTGTTTCAGCTTACGCCTGTTGCGTAAGTTAACATGGTTTCTGTCCAGTCACAATATTGGGACCAAATTGCTGCTTTGGCCCCATGTCATAATCTTCCTGACCATTTTTTTCTAATGTCCCATGTTTTAGATAGTTAAATCCTCTGAAAAAAATGTTCCTATCTCAAGTAGAATTACCTGTAGATACAATTTGTCAACTCTTAAGGTAATACACAGTTAATAAAGGTGCTGAAGATATTCAACACTCCTCTGTATTCTCATATTCCACTGCCAAGTAGGAAATTTGTCAATTGTTACATGTGACATCAACTAAGATTCCCAAACCCTGGTAAGATTCTGTCTGTGTGTAAGACAGATAGAAAAGGCAGCCCTGAACCTGGAGTGTGAGCAGGAGACAAGGTTCAGTCCTGAGCTCCATCACTGAGCAGACAGATGTCCTTACACAAACAACCCTGCTCTCGCTGTCTCATATTTAAAAAGAGGATTTTAATGCTTGGATTTTGCCTCAGGGGTACAATTCATAACTTACAATGCATTCCCCCAGTAACATCAGGGGATCTATACCTATGAGCACTGCAAAAAATTATTTTCCTAACATATTATCCATTAAAGCTCCATAAATTGCATGTTTCAGAAGAAAGAGTAGGCTGAAAACCTATTCATCTGATCCTGTTGTATCTTTCAAGCTGTCCAGGATGTGGTCAGCCTGGGTCAATAGAACACCAGGACAGTGATGACCTTGACAATGAAACTTTCTCCCAGGAAGAAAACAGATCCCCCAGTCTGCAGAGCATGGAGGATTAAATACTTCACCTTTTGTCTCAGCTCAAGTCCAAACCAAAATGTCAAAGGTCTTATTAAACCCACATGCAAAAAATGGAGAGAGAGTATTTCAGTGTTCTTCACAGATATCTAAGCGTTTTTTATTAAAAAAAACCCATTTTATAGTATTTTAAAAGACAGAACAGGACACTGGTGAATAAGAATTGTTTCTTCTTCTCTCCAAACTATGAAATTAGTCAAAATCAATTTTTTGAATCTTTGACAAATAAGATCACCAGATGATGCTCAGCTTTTTTACTTTCCCACTCCCTGTCCAAATGCTTGGCAAGGGCTGATACTCCCTGAAGACCATACAAAATCTGTTGTTCAAAAACTGAAAGCTGATAATTTGAGACTTCCATATCCTGGCACCAGCCTGGTGACTAAAAATGAAAGGTCCAGGGATAAACCCTCTGTTCTACCTTATTCCTCCAGCACAGTCATACACTGTTGGGATTATGATGGCTCTCAGACAGACACAGATCCATGTAGGCTGTGGGAAAGGGATAAATGTTGGTGGATATTCACAATGAGTTCATCTCAAGCTTGAGGAAAAGATTATGAAGCTTGTTTGAAACTTTGGCAAGTAAAGGCCAGTGTCTAGGGATCATCTAGAGAAAGATATAAGCATGAATGGATAATGTAAGCCTGCATTTTTCATTAGTTTAATCACATTTTAAAAACTTTATTATGACAAAAAAAATTCTGATTTCATGTGTTATACATCCAACTGGTAAAATCTATCAAAATGAGTGTGAGGAAAGATCATCTTACTGCCAACATAGGAATGGAAATTATGAAATATTGTAGTGGAGGAGTCAAATTAAGCTAAAAAGTTGTCCTAACTGGGACATCTTCCCAAAACAGTACAATGTGAGTTATCCTGAAGTTTTGTAGAAGAAGAAGTGGAACCAAATCAGAACAAATTCAAGCTACAGCAGAACATGAATCAGAACTGCACCAGAAAACACTTACAGTGCCTGTTCTGGTTTACCAGCCATGCCCCACCCTGACTTGAGAAGAGCAAGAGTGGACAGACAGCCATCCATCACTCGTGAACGCACACAAACACACACAAACATCTGGATTATTTTCAGAGCAAATTTTTCCTGTGTGAAACACTCCTTAATAGGTTTCCCGAAAGGTTGCACTATTCCTTATGAGACAGGCTCTGTTTACTTGGCATTCAGGGCCATGTAGTGATTTGCTAATGTATAGATCTGTCACAACTAATAAATCTTTACAGCGTTATGGATGACATTATTATTTTTGATCCAGATTACAGCATTGGCTGGCTGATGTGGTTGATAGCAATGCTTACAGGATATCACCTACTCCTTGGATATTAGCTCAAAAGAAAACCCCAGTATAATTCAGAGCATGGATCCATTTAAATATTAATGGCACAATGATATTGATGGCAACAGTATTCCTGCAAAGTCTGCAAACCATGTCCCCCACACATGCATTCATAGCATTAGGCAGCTGAAAGAGCATTTGCTGGGGGCTGGATGCTGATTGTACTGCAGAAACATTCATGTGCAGCTGCTTGTGGGAGGAGGTCTAGGGCAGGAGGGAAACTGGTTCACATATGTGTGAATGAGAACACACAAACTGAGTTCCTGCAGCAGAAGTGAAATAAATCCAAATTCACTTGCTGTACTATGCTGGAGTGACATGTAAGGCTTAAAGAAAAAGACACTACATATAGCAAAAAAAAGTAGTGTACAGCATAAATAGCATATGTGCCAAATGAATTCTATAATAAAGCAGATGCAGCAGATTATATTTAATAATGTTTGACAATTCCCTGTGCAGCTAATGGTTTGTTAGAAATTAGTCCCTAATGTTTTAGGGACTGCTGGCATTTACAGTCATTTGCTTTGTCTTAATTTACAATGTTTGTGTGCTGTGTGCTGTTTAGCCTGCTCCTTGCAGTTTTATGATCTTTCTTGGCTTGTTGGGACTTCAAATGTTGTCTTAACTCACTAGCTACTCTAATAACACAATGTTCATGGGAAGAATTTAATAAAATATCTTTTTAGGACTTCATTCCCTTTTTCCTCTCCCATAAGCAATGAAAGCTGATTGTGCTCTGACATCCAAGCTCCTGTGAGACCTACTTGTTGCCAAACATGTATCTTCCAGTCCCAGATTTCATGGTATGAGCAAATAAACAGGGAATGCATTGTGCATTGCACTAAAGGCAATTCAGATTGCACTGAGCATCCTTCACTAGCAGATTCAAGTGACATAGCAAACCCATTTTAGCCATAAGTGCCCTTTCATCCAACTGTTTAAACACTCCTCAAAAGCACACAAAATTATTTTACATCTTTCTGAAAAAGTAACTAAAATCAGGATTACATCCATTGTCCAGGAAGATGAATTAAGCCACAGAAATGAATCCATAAGCATTACTCAAAATGCCAGACTCTCCACAGAGAACTGAACACCAAAAATTCACTGCTTTTCTTGCAATTCTCCCAACTGTTCAAAATTAAAAGAAGTTATTTCTTTCTATAAACTTTAGCTTGACTAAGAAATGTAGGACAAGCATAAGAGCATGGGATCCTCATGTTTTGAATGAGGAGGGAGGGCACAGGCTCAAAACAACAGGTTGAGGCCACAGGTTCCATAATACATCTAAAATAAAACCCAAGAAATATTGTTCTTCTGTGCCAGAAATTCCAGGTTTGCTTGAAGGAGGTGAAGCATTGCCTGTTTGTAGTTGCAAAGGTGAAAGCCCAATTTCTCCTGGGGAACACTTTAGCTCTGCTCAGGTCTCCTTGCAGTGGTCTGCCAGAGAAATGAGGACAGACTCCAGATGGAGGACACTCCAGAATGCCAAAGGTGCTCCAGGACAGCAGCCATGGCAGGGAGGGGCTCTGTGCCAAGGGACAGCCTTTTCTGCATGACCTCTCAGTGGTGAACCAATTATTTTAGGTCACAGTTTAAAAAAGTCTGAAGTATGCAATAGCAGGATTTTTTTTTTTTTAATCAACATGTGCTTGTTGAGACCAAACCTTAGTCCCATTCTTAATCTGGAACACAGATTTTTCTAACATTTGCCTATATTTTTTTCTTCTACTAGTTCAGCAGTGCTTGTAGCTGGAGCCAACAAGCCTGAAAATGCAAATAGGCTAAATCTCAAGGGCTCACAGCTTGCTTGCAGCCAGCACAGCCACTGCATAGTATTGGTGAAGGATAGGGAGTCTGCTCAAGTCCTGCAGGCTTCCCATTATCTCCTCAAGTCTCCCAGCAATAGGAATATTCATCATGAAGCTCAGATCATTGGTAAAATGAAGATACAACCCTTTAGTGCTGGTTATGAATGATTGTGGCTTCTAGGAGGGGAGATAAATGAGTGTCTCAGTGGAACTAGACAAATTTGAATTGACTAACTATAGTGTATAACAGCAACTCATTCTTCAGTGAAATGGAAAGAAGGTCAGACACTGGCGTGAATTAGCTCAATCCTGACTAAAACAACTATGGACAATGTTAGATACCTGCAAAAAAAATGGAAAACATCAGATTTTGGCTTTGGATTTTTTTTTTTTTTTTGATTTTGCAGAGTTCACTGTAAAAAAAGACAAAATTTGTTTCATGTTTGAAAAGAAACAGAAAAAGTGCATCTAAAAAAAAAAAATGCATCTAAAAAAAGTGCAGAAAAAAATAGAAAAAGTGCATCTAGGTGAACAACCTCCTCCCTTCTCTGTGGGAAGGAGGCCATTGCAATTTGTCAGGTTGTGGTTGAGTTCAAAGTATTTGAGTGTGAAAGGTCTTGATGTATAGAGTGAAGTTTCACAGGGGACACATTCCCAGGATATAAGTCAGACTAGTTGCCATCTCAAGCAGAGTTTTGATCCACCTGCATATACATTTGAAAGGAGCCATGAAATTCATTCACATACTGAGCTGTTTCAAGGAAATGTATTTAAATGTGGTAACAGAGTGAAAGGTAGAAAGATCTGTCATCTGGAAATGTGCTTATATCACGAAAGGTGTCAGCTCAAAATGGCAAAATCTAGAAGGGGATAAAAAGGGCAGAAGAGATAAAGATGCCAGTCTCTCCCTCTGAGCAGTTGATGGCTGAGGGGAAAGTCCTGTTTGATTCTACTCCATGGCCTTTTCCTTTCCCTCTGAGGACTGACATGGCGTAATTAAGCACCAGTAACTCCAAAGACCTTGACTGTTTAAGTGACATATTTGCTATAATTACTTACTTCTTTAGTGCTACCTGGACTGCAGCTCTGAGTCAGATCTTATTCAGCAATTCTCCTCCATCAGCTTTTTGTACAGAGGCCACCACAGTCCAGCTCTTTGACATGTTTGGGGTGTAATGCATTTAATGAACAGTAGAAAAGGAAGTTGCCACTGTCTCAAAACCCCTTCAAGGTAGTCCTTTTTCAAAGTCCAGATCTTTGGGGAACACGAGTTTCTCTCATTCTCTTTGTAACTATAACCCTAATTTGAAGCACTAAACATTTATTCCAGTAAACCCCCCCTCTAAAAGATGACAGGAAAATTCAATCCCTGCCAATGTCACTGGGGCAACACAATTATCAAGGCTGTACCTCAACTTACACAAAGAAAGCTCAGCTGAGCTTTCTGAAGGATACCACTGGTGCTTAGTTTTCAATTCCCAGGGTCTATCACACCATCTTGATGCTCAAAGACCTTAATTCATCTTGCTGTCATATCCACCCATCACCTACGAGGCACTTTTGGAATGAGGTTCATCCTGCCTGCTAGCATAACACAGTCATCATCTGTCCTGTCATCTGAAAAATATAAATGTTTCATGCTCCACTAATAAATCTGCTACAATATTTGCTGTTGCTTGTGCAATCCAGGGCCCTGTTTCATGGAATATTTATAAATCACTTGCCTGATGATAATGTTCATTGCTAATTGTGAGCATCTTCCTGCCTCCTGCCCCAGTATGCAGGGCAAGAGAGGTGCTCCAGTGTGGATCTGAGCTGTCTCTCTTCCCACTGCCTTTCCCAACACACCAATGTGGAAGAGGGGAAGCTTACCACGTGCAGATAAAATCAACATCAAAATCTTTTTGCCCAATTTCACATTTAATGAGAGAAATCGCAGGAGGAAGATTGCAGAAGAAAACTGTGCGTGATTATTAACATAAAAAGTTACACTTTATCATCCCCCATGCCTTTCTTCCACGTGGGTGCTGCCTTTAAATCCTAAAAATTGCACCACCTTACATATTTTCCTTTGTCCTGTGTATATATTTTCCTCTGCCCATATGCTCATGGTTTGATAGTTTGCAGGAAAAAACAGGTCATGGGAAGTCACTGCTTGTCAAAGAGAGCGTTGGTTCAAGTAAGTAATCTACTTGTTGGAAAGTTAAAATACTGGGAAAGCTGGGACAGTGAAGGGATAGAATTAAGGTTACCTATTTCATTTTGCATTTTGGCCAGAACTGGAGAAATGCCCTCTGCTCTTGGATTATGTGAGGTAAAGAGGTGGAGTTTCCTTTCTTCCTGGAAGTGGAGAGAAGGACATGAGGAAACAGGGGAGTACATGAACACACATCATCCATATTTCTGTGGCATCCCAACACTTCAGCCAGTATTGAGTTCCTTGGCATTAATACTGTAGCCAAAAACCTTTGTTTTCTTCCCAAATTGCTTAGATCCAAAACAAGCAAGACAGGACAGGAAAAGGGAATTTTTTCCCTGGATTACAAAAGTGATATTAGGACCCTGAGCAGTCAACTTCTCATGCTCATTATTGCCTAGTATTGCATGAAATAAAAACTTAGGCTGAGCAATGGCCTGAGCTCAAGCCAAACAAGGGCTGTGAGCAGCTGCCCATGGATGGACAAATCAGAAAATGTGCCCCAAGAGCTTTGGAGAAGTCTCTGCTGGTGCAAGCTGGTATCCTCACTCATGCTTCCAAAATACACCTCTTGCTTTCACAGAAATTGTCAGACCCCAATATCTTTAACATCCTCCACACTGGCTGAAATCTTTCTAAAATCTGGTTAAAATTGGGTAGCAGAGTCTATCAGGGAGGCAGGTACACACAATATGATAAACAACATTTCCTAGAGAAAACCAGATCAAAAAAGAACCTGCAACCCTCAGTCCCTCCTTCCTTTTGACCAAATCGATGCATCTCTCAGTAGAGCTGAGTATTGATCTATTTTATGCAAACAATGGAGTTTGAAGCTTTAGATTTATGCTCCTTGCCCAAAGACAAGCTCATGTCTGAAAGAGCACGAGTTTGTGCACTGGCTAATGGCTCTTGCTCAATCACTAATCATCCCAGTTCTTAAAGATTTTTCAGTCAACTACTGACCTATATTATTCTGCCTTGAAAGAAATGTTATAAGCTGTACAACAAATTAGGGCAAAAAAGCCTAATCAGGACTGGTTTCAAACCTCCAAATCTTCCCATTAAGGGCTGCTTCTTTTTCCTATTGCACATTGTTTCGGGTAAAGAATGTTTATGAGGTATTAGGCTTTTTATCGGTTTCTCCTCCATTTTAATTTTCATTGTTGCACATTTGAGTGATAAAAGATCATGAACCCTTTTTCCCAAGTTATTTATTAACACTCATTATAAAGGGGAATTGAGGGGAAATGATGTGCAACTAAATGGCCCAGATTTTTTCTTCCAGCAGGACCTGAACTGGAATCTATTTTTCACTATCGACAGGCAGTACATAGCCAACACTCACAGAGACATCAGGAAAATTCAGGCCCAAAAGTGACAAAAGACTACTGAATCCATCATTATTTTTCCACTTCACCTAGCTAACTCAAAAATCACTGGCTGCTCACTTAAAAGTCAACACAGCTGCAAAATGACGCAAATACCATTAGTGACAAGATGACACTTCTTCCATTCATTTATTTATTTATTTTTAAAGAGAAAGTTTGCCATACTGCAAAATCAGGCTACAGGTGCAATGAGCTGATGCTGCATCTCACAGGCTCTGGGATGGGGAGACACTGGCAATGCAGAGTGAGTCACTGCACTGTTAGGAGATGGTTAAACTGAGAAAAATGTATCTACACATATTTCATACTGAGGTGTTATTAATTCTTTATACTGGAAGTGTTCTCTGACAACTATGAGCCTTTGTTTTGCTCTTAGGTAATTTTTACAACTATATACTACAGGGATGTGTGTTTGGATTTCTTAAAGTATTAATTGGCTGCATTGTGGCTGTTCAAAAAAGCATTTAGTGAAATAGATAATATATCCACATCTCAGAAAACCATAGACACGCTCAGAGTTTGCTTGCCTGTGCTACAGGATCTTTTGTTTTAATATCCATACATCCATATATTTCCAGTGTTTATTTTGTAGTTGCATTTATACCAGCTTTTGCTGCTGTGAACGTGTAGACCCATACTTCCTAGGACTAGCTCCATGATTTGTGGAAATACACCTCTATGTGCTAAACTGGTTCTCAGTTTTATTTTAACTAGAATCAAGCCTGGAATGGCTGAAAATGCTGTCATGAAACAGAATTGTGTAATTTTACAAGCTGCATTTGACATGCCATTACCAGAAAATTGCTCAAACTTCTAAAAACAAGAAAACCTTCTGACTTCTCATATTTTTATCTTGCTAAATGCCCTAACTCAACCCAGAAAAATCATGCTTTCCAAGAAGCTTTATTCTGAAGCAGTTCTACTTGCTTGAAACAGCTTCAGTTAGGAAGCAGAAGCATTCCTGAACATACATTTCTTGAAACAAAAGAAAATGACATGAAGATTATGGAAGTTGGCAAAAGTGCTGAAAGAGTCTGTAAGTTCTGCAGGAATTGTTCTGTGTCTGGCAAATTTCTATGACTTTGTTGTCTTACATTCCTACTTCTCTCTGAGTTATAATGAATTTCTTTTAATTCCCATTCAGTGCTCTGTCTGCTACCTCTGAGTAGAACACAAGAATTGAAGGTCTCGAAACAGACATTCCTGGCCATTAGTGGGCTGCATTTTTCAGGAAGCTGAAGGCAGGATGAATTTTCCTTTACCTTATCCCTGCTATGAGTTCTCCCAATTAAGGTGAGGGCAACCCACGTTCCTGTTTATATCCCTTGAGGTGGATTAGAGTGAAGTGACTCTGAATGATCAGCATTTACAAATATATGTATATGTAGGGTTTATTTTAAAACAATTTGGTTGCTATGGAAAGCAGGTATGTAGCCATTTTGGTTAGTATTTTCTACAGGAATATAGCAATACAAAAGCATCAAAATAACACTTAGGAAAATGTTTAAGGAAAAGAAAGAGAAGGGAAGAAAGGATAAGGTTAGAAAAGACCTCACCACCTGTGAGATGAGACTTGGTAGTTGCAATTTCGATGTCTGTTGGTCAAAGTGGTGATCACAGTCTTGTAAACCTTGTGGAGAAAGTGTATAAAGCACCAAACTTCCATGGGGTTTATATTAGGCTTAGGCTGGGTGGCAGAGAATTGGGAGTGCAAAGATTTCCAGGGAACTGTACAATTTCTCTAGCAATAATCAGTCTTTTGTGTAACAATGGGAAATAATGGAGAAAAATAAACAAGCCCAAATGGAGAAAGGCTGGTGAAGCAGATGAAGTACATGCATTTTGTTTTGAGTTTATAAATTCCAGCTGGGAGATGTCTGACCACCCTTGTAAAGATAGAGCTGCTAGTACATGCCATGCTGTACAGAAAATGGAGTGTTAATGGTTTAGCTGCTGGCACCAACCACCCTCTACTTCTTGAAATGTCCATATAGCACAGAACTGCTGCTGGCTTCAAAAGCAGCCTTTCTGATTTTCCGAGGCCAGTGCCAGGTCACATTCCCAGTGTCTGAGCAGCTGCATTGCATGTCAGTCTCACACACTGAAATGGCAAAATCAAGCAGTCAGATGTCACATCTTGGCACTACAAAACCATTCATCATTATCAGCAAATGCAAATATGGGGACTTGAAAGGAGTGACAAGCCTGAAGCCTTTTTCTGAAAATCAAGATTATTCATTGGAAGACCCCTCCCCCCCAGCAAATTGCACCTTACTCAATATATTGACCTTGGATGGATAGATGAATCTCTTAGTGCTCTCATAAGCTTCATTTACATTTCAGTAGGCATTAAACAATTAAGCCATTTTGGGATACAGCTCTGCACATTATTGAGGTGCCTCTCAGTGTCCTTCCACAGAAAAATTCTAGGACTTGCAAGAAAATAAATAAGATCCACAAGACAAGAAAAATCCATATAATGTTTTTAAAATTCACTCAAAGGTACAGCAAATACTTTTGGTTCAACCTGAGCATAGCAGGGTTTTTTAAAGCTGTGGAAAAGAAGCAGAGTGAGTAAAATATATCTTCAGACTTCATGAGGGAAATGATCACAATAAAGTAAGAGTTTTGTAGGTGCTATTCTATAATCCTACACTGGCAATTTCAACTCATTAAAAAAGCTTATTTGCTAGCATCTTATATGATTGCAGTGAACCAAATGATCAGGATCCACACAGATACAGCTTCAGAACTAGCCAAGGCAGAGACACACGTGCAGTGTTTGGGAATGTGCACCCAGAAGGCAGAAGCCTGGCCAGAAGAGCAGAAGATACACAGTGCCTGGGGACTTGATGCTGAACCTGTCATATGCATAGTCTCAAACACAAAAATATTTTCACATTTCCTCAACTGAGATGTACAAACTACTGCTCTCACTTGACGTTCAGGGGTCAGTTCAGGCACAGTCATAAAAGAAATGGTCCCTAGAATGCACTGCTTGTATCAGCAATCCTCTTTGGCATTAGGAAAGCAGCCTTGGAGATGATGTGTTGCCTGACTTTAATCCAATAACTCTATTGAATTTGTTGTTTGACCTTTTCTTTCCTTTGGATGGCATCATCCATGGAGTAGTATATCATCATCATCATCCTCACTGAAATGATGCATTTCACTAATAGATCATTAGAAAGAAAGCTCACTCTGAAGATATACGGGTGGAATAGATCACGACAGAAAAGAGCGTACTGTTGATGTACTACCCAAAGATGGCAGAGTCCAACAAGGAGGAGGTCCAAGAGGAAGCATGTTTAATTGAGAAAGGATGACTGCACCACAATAAAAAGCCTTTAATACTTCCTTACTTGCATTAATGAAATCAGTCACGGTGGATACTTACGCTCCTTGCTTCTCTCAGCATGAAAGAACCAAAAAATTAATCTCTTTTTTTCCATCCTGTTGCTCATTCTGGTCCTTGCCCATTAATGTATGGGGACCTGTGGATCTTCATCCGTTCAGAGTGTTAGCGCTCAGGAATCACACATAATCACAGGGACATGATTATATGTAGGNTGTCTTACAGGCTCAGCCACGTTGTGCAGGATGACAACAGGATGACACTGCCAGGGCAGGGAGCAATGCACAGCACAAGTCCTTAATGGGAAGGACAAGAAAATCCAGTGGGCCTACAAAGATGCCTAATATGAATTGCCCTACAGGAGAGCTACATGTGAACCCCTGCAGTGCAATTAGTGCTGTGACCATAGAGGTTTCTGCCATGAACAATTGCCAAATCCCTGCTTTCTCTGAGGCTCCAGGTATGCATGTCCTGGCTCTTGGCCACTTGAAGATTTTGTCATGTTGGAGGATCAGAACCCTTCCAAGTGAGCAGTTATTTGACTTTGTCTGTATGCATTGCTTTTTTGCTCATCTCATTCTCATCTTTCTCAACAGGTCCCCAAAACCTAGCTTCAGCTTGACTAAGATCTGTATTTTTGTCACAATTTCCCAAAGAAAAATTTTCTAACATGTTGTTGCCTTGCGTGTTTCCAGACAACCATTTATATGTGGAAAGCTGTATCCAAAAGACCTATCCTCAAATTTTCCCTCGCACGTTGAACCCATCTGCCTCTTTCAGCATTACACACAGGTTTGGAAGAAGAAGGGCTTTGGTGCCCATCCCAAAACCCTTCACACTGGATGTGAGAGTCTCCCTGCTGTCATTAGCTCTTTGCCCAATTAATTATCTCCTCCATGCTGGAGAGGGGCACCTGCAGTGCTGCGTGGGGATGGTGCTCAGACTGTGCCACTCCTCCAGCCTCTCTGCTGCCATCAGTGATTTTGCTCCCTGTCGTCAACAAGCGTATCAGGAAAGTAAAACACAATTAATTGTGGTGCCAAATAGTAGCTTAATGCTTAATTGCACGACTCACAATGAGGTCACAATTACTGGGCGATCAGATAAGCTTTCACAGATGTATTATATAATCCATGAGCTTAATTCCTCCAGAGGTAGGGAGAAAATTACTGTTCATTAACAAAGTGGTTCCATTATCTGAAAACATATTTCAATCATCATTTTCTCCATTCCAGAAATAATGCTGTTTCTTCTTCAAAGGATAAATATACTTCCAAGAAAAGCTTCAGCTGGAAACTACTGTCCCTAATAAATCTAATGTCAGATATTTAATGTGTCAATTTTTTTCCCCACAAATAACAAAGACAAGAAAAAAATACTTTGAACCCCATCAGTTTATACCTCATGAAGTGTAAAGGCAAGTTGTAGAGATTTGCACTGTTGTTCCATTCATGGTTACAAGGAAATTCTGCAGCTTTTTCTGGGGCATGTTCCCAGAAACCTAGGCAGTGACTTAGGTAAGGGGCCAGGTTCAAGCATAAAGGGTCAAATGTATTTTTCTGTGACTCCAAACCTTTTAAAAATGATTTACTGCCTCACTCTATGGTACATGAAAGGGTAATGCTATTTTGAACACTCAAACAAATGACATACTGGAACTGACATTTTTTTACATACATTTATGCATCTTGATGCAGCTGTCTCCCCAAGCTGACAAAACTCCTGTGGAAACAAATGGGATCTTTACCTGAAAGTGACTGCAGCATTGGCCCCTCTTTTACCATTGTTAAAATATATCACCTCTCTGAAAATCCAGAATTACTTCACAGAAGTAGTGAAGACATCCAACTATTTCACCAATTTTAAGAAGTATTAAATCATGGAAATGATTTCAGAATACATTTTTAGTTATCCTTAATTCTTTCTCATATCTCTCTCTGACTGAAATAATATAAAAATCCATTGAAGAATAATAATTGTCACGTTTGATGTACATTTTTATTAACAGCACTGTAAAAATTCAATTATGTAGCAAAGGGTGACAAAAAATTTCCTTTAAATTATGCAGTAAACAAAGCACTCAAAAAAAATCATTTGCTCATGTCATATGTTAAAAATCTCTGCTCCATTGCCTGAGGAATTTAAACTAAATTCTCTTTGTGTCTGGAAGCAGAATTTCCCTTTCCTCTACCCCTGCTCCCATTAGGGATTGGAACTAGATGGAGCCTTTCTATGATTCTATGATTATCCAAATGCTTTCCTGGGGAAAGTTTATTTAGCCAACAATCTGTGCCTTCCAGACGTGGTGTTTCCTCTGTCCACTCTGAAAATTCCCACAGCTGACATTCACCACGGAGGGAGAACATAGCTGTACAGATGGATTAATAACAAAATCAAGAGGCAATAGCTCCCACAAACTGTTTCTCCACTGATAAATTTAGTAGAAACCACTGGCCAAAGATAGTCTGCTGGTTGGTAGTTATCAGCAATGTCATTACTTGGGGGGATGCTGAAATACTCCTCTGGACTGTGTTTAAGTGGTTCTGCCTCTGGCATACAGATATGTGAAACCATTTTACCTTGCACAACAGGAGATGATCTAGCATAAAATGACCGATTTTTATGCTTATCATGCAGAACTAGATTGCTGCTGTCTTCATTTGGATGCACAGCAGAGCATTAAGCAGTCTCCTTCCTTGTCTTGTCAAACCAAGGCTCCACCACACAGAGAAAGAGGGTGCTGATCTGAATTCTTCCATGTCCCTGTAAGCAAATAAATGTAAAGGGAAAGGTAGAGATAAACCTAGGTTTTGCAATCAAGTGGGTGGAGGAAATCTGCTATTCTGTCAGTATGTAGGCAGATTTTTAAAATTTGATTTTAGTTTTTCACTTTCTCCCAATGAAAGAAACAGGGGAAATGAAAGCAGGGAGACCTGTGAGCTGGAGCCTGTGGTCACTGCTGGCCCTGTCCCACAGCCAGGCAGCAGCACCCTCCTTCTCCTTCCAAAGAAGATGACTGCTTGGGAAACTCAGTCCTGATTTATGACCTGTGTGCTCTAGACATGGGTATAAAAGAGTCAGCTTTTCACTTCATGTATCTTATCTAACAAATAAACAAAACTGGTTTCTGCAGGTTTCTCCTCAGCCCCTGCATTTTGAGGGAGGGGTGTTATTGCTCCAGCAGCCCCAACGCAATGACAGGAGCATCAGTCTTCAACTTGCCACTGATTTTGTCCCTCTCACTGTCTTTGATAGTGACATCAATGGGTACCATTGTCCCCAGGAGCTCTGCTCCTTCCTGTGACAGGCTGCACCCAGGCAATGGCTTGGCACACCCCATAAGCACCCCTAAAAACCACTTTTAAGATACATCTTTACTTCTCTTAAAGTCCAGTCTGTGTACTCCAGCCTGGAATCCCAAAGGGATTGGCACAGGATCGATCCTTAAGCTAGCAGCAGAATCTCGTTTCATAAAGCCAATTTCCATCAACCTCCTTATATGTATGCAGAAACTCACAGAAGACACGGACTGCCAGCAGTTTCCCACTGCTCCATGCCTGCCTTTCAGCCTTGCCTAACTTTGGATTTATCATCCAGAATCCCCCCTCCTGTACCTTTCAGGGCCGTGCCTCCCTGGGGTGAGCGCCTGCTGCAGGCAGAGATGTTCACCCAGACCCGGCTTCATCTGCGGGCCCCGAGCGTGCTGCACGAAAATAATTAACACACATAACAAGGAAAGGGAGGGGAGAATAAATTACATGCAAATTTAGTCAAGGAGCTTCACAGAACTAATTAAATTGGATAGGAAGGCTGACAGTACAGCAGCCACAGAGACTTTTCCCCCTTCTGCTCACTAGAAAGTCTTGCTTAGATGGGCTTAATATAGCCTGGTGCAGAGCAGCTAGCTGTAGGTTTGGGGTTTGGACTTAAAAGCCACGTTTATCGTGGACAAAACTCATGTACGTGAAGCTTATTTAATGTGTGTGGATGGGGAGATGATTTAAAACAGTTAAAAGCAGAAGGCACAGAAGGTGCCTGCATACCTCTATTACCAAAAGCCAGTCATAGCTGGTAGCACAGATGGAAAAAAACCTCTAATATGAGATTGCCACCACATAGGAAGGGCTGGAAATACCCAGCGGCAATTCTCTTTGTAAACTAAAAATGAGGGCAGAAAAAAGAATAAATACCAAATATTCAGAGACACAAAGGAGAATTTCCCCCACTTACAAAGTTTCTGAAGCCCATCAAAAAAAACCAGTTTTAACACAGTGGTGGGGACAGAAGAGAGCCCTTCCCAGACCCTGCTTTCACCCTGTGCCACCACACATCCTGTGTCACAGCTCCACTTACAGGGAGCAGCTGGGGATTGGTGCATCCCTGCACAGAAGCTCCAGTCTCACTGCTTTGGGAATCAGTGTGCTCCAAGTATGCACCATGATCCTGCCTCCAGGACCTTTTTCTGGTTAAATAGCAGTTCTTTGGAGTCCTTACAGAGCTGATTTCAGCCTTGGCTAGGAATTATATTAACTCCTGGAACCTGAGATGATCTGCCCAGGTGCAAAACTTGGGTGCTTGCAGGGATACATGAGCTTTGGTGTAGGGTCAGAAGATATCTGTAGTACCTGAAGGATGGTGTGAATGAGCTCTTTTCCTCACCTGAAAAAATCAAGGCAATGGCATTTTCTTACCTTGTAGAAACACTGAGAAGAGGATGATAATAAAGATTACGAGGTGCTCAGAGTCTGAAGCAGCAAGTACCATAAAAACATCTTTAAAAGACTGATGTGTGAACCTGCCTCTTGCATTGTGACAGGGATATGCACAGCACATATTTTTTAATGAAAGGGTCATTGCTGGGAGCTGAAGTTTCCTGCATAGACTTCGAGTTGCACACTGATGAGGATGGAGTGGCATGCAGGTGGCTGGCTGAGCTGGGCTCACCAATTGGTAATTGTATCAATTATTACACCCGGGGAATGTGGAAAATCTCATGTTATAGATGGAAAGAAGAGGCTGTAGAGGCTGCTATTTTCACTTTCCCAAGGCCTGTGACTGCCTGACACAAAGACAGCTTCCCTGCCTTTATGTCTTCCATGGAAAGTTTTCCCTCTGTGGTGAGTCTTCAAATTCCCATAAATAAGTCAAATCCTGTCAGGCTTGTCTGCTCACCTCACTTCTTCCCTTGCCATTCATCCTAACCTGCTGCACTTTGGGTGCCTCCAGTGTGAGCCACAGGTGCCCAGCCATGGCTGGTTGGCTGTGCCATACAGGAGCCAAGGGCAGCTTTCTGAGCCACCACCTTTCCAAACTCCACACGGCCATTTTCAGAACTGTGTAGCCCAGAGGGAATGGGAAGGTCTTTGGGGTCAGTCTTTGTGTTATGTGATATAAGACCTGTCACTTTGCCTTTCAGTTCCTCAGTTTCCCTGACAGAAGGATGGAAAGAACAATCATGAGAACTCCTCTGCATGACCAGTGAGCATCTTTAAGCACATCCCTAAAACAGCACCATTCAACTCAGTACCTCTCCAGGAGTGAACAAAACCAGCATTTTCACTCCTCAGCCCAGTAACCTTCTCACTGAGACAGCAAGAGAAAGTCAGTTTGAAAATTTTAATTTTATTTTAGAAATGCTTGGCACCAAGCAGAAGTCAAAGAAAGAAAGACAAAGCTCTTCTTGGAGTTATCTCTCTTTTTTCCCATTCCTATCATCTTCTAATCAAACCAGCATGAGATATCAAGCAATTACAATGCTATTTGCTCCCTGCTGGATACAACAATTAGCCTAAGATATCTAATGAGAGGAATTAAATTCTACATGTTCTATAGCAAATAGCTTTAATTTTAATTACAAATCCCAAATACATCATCTTCAATAATGATCAACCCATCACATCTGCTAGGGGCTGATGAGGATTTGCCTCTTGTATGGTTTGGACTGAAAACTAAACCAGACTTGCCCACACAAGAGTCCTAATGGACAATGGAAATTAGGGTACAGCAGGGATCAGAGCCCACAAAATCCCTGCAGAATTTCCCAGAGACTCAGGCTGTTACCAGAAGGCTCTTCATCTGCAGCTGTGAGAAGTGTCCTTACACATCAGATTGGGGTTTGGGGATATATTTCACTTCTGAGTGGCTGTTACAACTCCCCATTTGGACTCCATCCATGTAGTCCATTACATCTGCAACTAAAGCTCGTTTTAGCAATTGTACTATGCCAGGTATCTGTCCCTGAGCACAAGGCACTCTTGGCATGCACACAGCAGTCCATTAGGAGCAGGTGAGGGCTCAGGGCAGCTCATCTCCCAAGCCTCTTACCTCTGCCTAGATGGGAATTTGAGCTAGTGAAAGGTGAGGAACAGTCCAGAGGAAAATGCTGCCTGCCACACCTGTCTGTGAGCCCACCAGCCTCTGCTCAAGAGCACACAGCAGGGTCCACACACTGTCTCCAGATGCATGCTGATGGCTTTGGATTCCCTGCCCCAGCAAGAAAAAAATCTCTGATGGACCTTGCTCTGTCCTGATCCAGTTTTGCTTTTGTTCTGAAATCTTTGCAGGTAGTTTTATTACCCATTAAATGCCTGGCAGTAACTGCCAAACAAACCATGTCCCTTCTGAAGGGAAAATAGTACTTTTCTAAGTCATTCATACAGTTCTGAATGTTTTACCATTGGAAAAATGGGTAAAGTCTACTCCTCAAAGTTGTCTTTTTCTTCTTTGAGCACAGAAACAGCTAAAAAGGAAGTAGAATGTGGATCACTGTGGCTGAAAATCAGGCTGTGGTTTTTGCATAAGATATATGTAAATGCCTTGTTGCTTTTTCTGGTTTTGTATTTTTATTCCAACATATTTCAGTGAAATAACTTAGTGAAAATAAGCTGTGTTTGGGTCATTATAAAGATGAATTTTTTATTTTTACCACAGTTTGAATAGAAGCATCACAGAAAGACTGGGCTTTAATTGCTGGGAGAGATTCACCATTTCCCTCCAAGTCTCCTGTTCCACATTTGTTAAATCACAGAGTAAAAAGACGTAAAAGAAGCCCAAAGCAAATACCTCCTGCCTGACAGCTACAGAGACACCAACCTCTGGAGGGGGGCTTGTGGCTCTGCCCCATCCTGCAGACATCTCTGGCTCTCATGGGCATCACTGAGCAGCCCTCTGACCCCTGATGGCTGCAGAAAACTGAGTATTTCTGCTAGTTCTTAAAGACCTTGTAATATACTGGGTGATCAGTCCATGTTCATGGCATTGTAGCTGACCTTCATTTTCATGTTATGATACCTCCTATTCCCACGGGCCTCCTAACTGCTTGCAGGGGCTACAATTTATACCTGTCACTTACTCACAGACACCCCTGAGAGAGCTGCTGTTGCACAGCCTTGCATTTTCAATTCCATTTGTTGCTCAGAAGCAGCAGGAAATCAGAAATAAGGATGAATCCTGGTTTCTGTGCCTCCCAACATGACCACCCACATAACACCACCAGATCTCCCCAGCTCCACCAGTGAGTTTTGCCTCTCTGGCTCTGGGGCTGCCTGACCACACACAGATCTCAGACAGTGCTGCCATCCCAGAGACAGGCAAGGGTAATCCATCATCCCTAATCTTTGTGCTGCACATCCACACTCCATCCACACTGATTTGTCTCCTCCAGCATCCCAGCATAACTAATAACCCCGGCATTTATAACAGCAGTATCATGCTGTGTACCCATCTCGCTCCATAATTCATACACGCTGATTTATTTGCTGTGGACACAACTAGAAAACATATTTGCTGCTTCCCTCCCCTCCTACATGCAGTGTAACATCACTGAGGGAGGAGGATACAGTGCAGGGGCACCCAAGTCAGGGAATGGCACAGCCCCAGGCCAGCTCAGCTCAGGGTCAGGAGCTGGGCAGCTGTTTGGTGTCACACTGCACCCAACACTCTGCTGGGATTTAGCATCTTCTCTCTGCATTCTGAGCAAAAGCTGGGCTGATCTGGAACTTCCTACTGCAGTGATCTGCTGGCTGGGATGACAGATTATCTAAAGAACCAAAATGTCAAGAGGTAGAAATGATGTGTCAGAGGGAGCTTCAGGAGATCCTCTGGAGAGGACTGTTGTTGAAAAGAGATTCACCAGTGTCTGAAAATCCTGTTTGCTCTGCCCATATATTAACCTCTTCTGCAAAAGAGACTCCACAGGTCCCAGCAGCCTGTTGAGGTGATTTGCCCTCCATGCATTTAACACAATTCCTTTTTTCATCTCATCTGGTTGTGAGTACTGGCCATGGGCAGCAGCTACCCACAATTATGAATATACCAGGTTTTTATACATTATATACAATATGTGTATTTCATGCAGCGAAACAGTTAGGACCTAATCAATTCCTCCTCTTTTCTAAGCTTTCTCTTGTTCTGTCTTTGTCCCCATCCCCCTGGTGGGTGTACACCTACAGGTTTCAGTGTGCTGGGAAACATTACCCAGCACTCACCACAGTGATACAGGGTGACATAGAGGTACCACCACAGCCATAACTCAGGAGATGAAACACAGCAAAAGGCCAACAGGGCCAGCTCTTGTCTTCCTCTAGCATTTCTTGGGAATTCCTGGTTGAGGAAACCACCACAAGATCCACGTGCAAGGCTGGCTCCACAGCCAGGGGTCCAGAGTGGGATCTCTGCAGGTTCAGAGCAAGGAACTGACCCTGAATCTCCTGCATCCCCTGTCTGGGAATATCAGCTTTCACAAGGAGGGGTTGTGCCTCTGTCCTACACTTAGCAGGACACACACATGCAATTTTAATATCTGGTTCTCAGTTTAATACAGAAAATATCATAAAACCTCAATATCTCTTGCTCAAGTGGAATTTTCCTTTCAGAAATAATCCAGTTCACAGGAATGTCCCAAAACAGCACACATAAACCACGGTGCCTTTGTGCTGTAACTTGTTCCCCAAATTGCTCTGCTTTGATCATTCATATGAGCATTTCTGAGCATGGAGCACGGAGTGGTTTAAGGTATAATAGCTTTACCCATCATCACCAGAAACACCTGTCTTGGGGGTCTGGCATGTTTAGATTTCTAATGATATAACTGTCTCCAGAAAGCTCTAGAGGTTTGCTGGCTCTCAGGCCTTAAGGTTATGACAGTGATGTATGGAAAATCTATTGCTGAAGAAGTAAAGGGTTTTAACATTTATTCTGTAATCCAAAACATACAGGGAGTGACTAAATCAAAGTGGAGTTACAGATAGTGAAATGGGTAAAAAAAAAAAAAAAAAAGAAAGAACCAGTAAAAATATTCTACAATTCTAAAGGAAAAATTTCCAAATATTGTATTTACAAATACTCACGAGCATGTCATTTTACATGTGTGATTTTGGCCGTCTTGGAAATGAGAAGTTTATACTGTGATATTCATGGCAATGTCTAAAAAAAAAAAGGAAAGTTTTCCCAGAGGCAATTGCACTTTCTCCTGTATAACTTTTTTCAATAAATTAGATAAAAAAGATTAATTTTTAAAGCAATTACTTTTCTAAAACATCAATTTTTAAAGCACTCATTTTCATATCTTTTTTTTAATAAAAAAACAATGCAAACAGTTTCACAGACTTTCTCTGTGAAGAAGCTCTATTGATATGTGTTCATGGAAAGCTGCTATCCCCATTTTCCCAACCTTCCTCTTTTTTTTTTTCTGATTAGACTATAACTTCTTTGAATAAAAGATTGTCTCTCAGTGTGGGAACTCCCAGAGGCAGGGACTCTCTGGGTGCCTGTGCACTGCCCAACACAATAATATACTACTCTGACAGAGTCCAGCTACATACTAGACCTTATAGCAATCACAGAAAAAGAAATATAACTCTACTTTATGGACTTAATGTGGACCACTTAACATTTACTTGCATTTGATTTGGAAGATAACCCCTGGATGGTAAAAGGGAACAGATAGCTTCAAATAATTGCCCTGGACCTACTGACTTTGGCAAAGTGGTCAGTGGAAAAAAATGTCCAAGTCTTCATTCAAGGAGATAAAAAGACTCCTGAGGCATCTGGCCACCAAGCAGCCAGGAATGGGAAAGTGCTTGGCAGCTGGCTCCAGTGAAATGCAGCCTCTGTCCCTGCTGGAAGTTTGTCCAAATCAAAGCATTGATGATGATGGCTTTAGCAAATGAGTGAATAGCAGAATACAAAGGTGTTTCTGACAACATCTATATGGTACAGCTCCCTGTTCCCAGTAAGATACTGGGAGCATAGAGAGGATATTGTTGTTACCTGATGCAGTTCCACAACATCTTTACCAAAATATTCACACAAAAATAACAAGGTCTTTGAGCTTAGCATGTCTCAGCCTGTGTGGTTAAGTTTTGAAGTTTCACCTCTGAGTTTTTTGTATCCCTGCCTGTACACTTACACACAGATCAGCACCTTTTCCCTCTCTTTCTCTACCACCTAGCAATGTCAAACAGCTTGTGCATCCCTGCAAAATGGGCAGTTGCTGTAGGCATGATACCTGCATGTAAGTATTGTTCAGGAATGGTCTTTATATATCTCTTTTTATGCAACCTTGATAAATGTGGCCTGCTTAATATGGCTAAGATGAATGAGGCAATAATTTCTGGACAAGACACCAGACAGGCAGACTGGTTTGATTTACAAGGCTATGTTAATAAATACCAGTGGTGTGTTTTGTTCTTCAGGTTGCTGGATGTGAGTCTCTCTGTGCTTCTGGGCTGGTGTCAGTGCAAGGCTGTGGATTCACCTGCTGCTGCTGAGCTATGAGCAGGGAAGTACTGCAGGGCTGGAAGGAAAACAGGGTGAGAGCAGTTACCTGAGCCATGCTGCAGGTGCAATTTTTGCCATGTGAGGTTAGTACTGCAATTTGTGGTATCAGAAAATTACAGGGACTTCACTGTGTCTCCAGGCTGGTAAATATTCAAATACCCAGTGTCTCAGCAGGGCAACATTTCTTCTGCATGTTGTGTTTTCTCTTTCCTAAGGAGGAGCTTTTGTTGGTGTGGAAGTTGATGGATTTTAGTTATGTCCAGCAGAGGTTAAGTTCTCCAGGACCTTCCCCCCAGTGTGAAGTACTGGGAGCAGTGACTCCAAGGGTTTGTGACCCTCAAAGAGAGCTGGGTCCAGCACAACCCCCAGAAGCAAATGAGGAATGGTCTCATGTCAATGAGGGACACCTCTGAGCCGGAGAGAAACTCTGACCTTACAAACTACATCAGGTGCCAGAGTGACATCAGCATTTGTCCTCTCACACAAATGAGAATGTGGTTCCTGAGTCCCCAAGGAGGTGTTTTTGTAATCCAAATCCTAGTAGTTACCCTACTTTTCTTCCTTCAGCCAGCTTTTAGTGCTTGGAGACCTTTAGAAGAGCTTATCAATGCTACTTTATGTCCATAAAATATAAGTAAATTAATATTGGGTCAGAAAAGACATGGTGGGAATGTTGCACATAATGAGAAATACAAACAGATTCCAATCCTTGCAAATTTTAGAGAAAGATCCCAGCTAGAGGAGTTTTGAAAGAAAAAAACAAACAAAACAAAACAAAAACACACCCCCCTTAAAAAAACTCACAAAAAAAATGCCCCACCAATCATAATTTGATTGACTTGTCATTATTTTTAGTCCCTGAATTTTCATATCATATGCCAGTCACAAACTTTCAACTTTGAATTTGTGTCATAAAATTGCATTTTGCATGGTGGGAGACAGTAACGTGAGAGAACAGGCTGTGAGTGTGACTTTCCTCCTACTCTTTTCTCCTTGCACATGGTGTCAGCAAAACATTTCTACACAACTGCTGTTATGAGTTTACAGAGCCAAAACTACAGGACTAGAACTAAAATGCCTGAAGGCCAGATACACACCAAAATTCCTGTGGCATCATTGCACCAGTTCATAATTTGCAGAGAAAAATACAGACTGATTTTTATTTCTGTGTGCTCTCTGTGGCTGCACTTTGCCCCTTTTTTAAGCTACAGCCTTATTTCCTTTCAGCCCTTCAAATTTTTTTCATGGCCTCCATTTCTGTATCATTGATGTGCAATGGGTGTTAGTGCCATTTATTGGAAACATCAACCCTTCACTTCTGCTTCAGTAAAGCTAACTGAAAATAGGAAACCATGAATTTTGTTTTGGTCATAAAAACCCAGAAGTTAAAGAGCTAAGCCACCTGGCATTTGTGGGTTTCTGTTCACAGGCGCTTCTCTCTTGTGGCTGGAAAAAGAGGATTTATTTTACGTTGCTGTCCTTGACATAGGAAGTGTGGATTTATCTTGGGGGAAAAAATTCATCCAAGTGGCTTCCCTTAGAAGAAAATTACACACCTCTACGACTCTGTCTGTGAATGGCAACTTGCCCAAGATATTTACCTTGCCTCTGGTTTTAGCTGAGGCTCAGAGTACTCTGACAACCCCATCACTCTGCTACTGGACCTGATGTGGAGCATTTCTACCTTTGCATTTCCAAAGGAATTTCATGTAGGCTGAGTTTGTAGAGCTTAAGCCTGTCACTCTTATCCCCTGTCTCACCCCAGTTTATTTTCCACCAGATGTTACATAGACTCAGGGATTTATCCCCAGTGCTTCAGCAGTGGTAGACATCCCAGCCTGGAGTTTTCTGCCTGCCTGCTTTGCATGGCTCAGGAAAGCAAAGCAGTCACCCAGGCAGGAGTGTAAGGCAATTCTTTCAGGAATTGTTATCCATTTACAGAAGGAACTGGAACAAGGGGCAAGCAAGCAACCTGTCACCTGAAGTGACAGAGGGGATGTCCCGGATATGAATGTTTCTTTTTTTTTTCCCAAATCCCCAGACTGCAGAAAATTTGTCATCATTTTAGAATAAATATGCTTATTCTCAGCCTTTGAACCAAATGTATGACATGTACCACGATTTACTTTTTTGCATCCTGAAAAGTAATCCACAGTTTCAGTCCAGACAAAATCTCTGCCATCACAGTCAGAGCTTTGTTCACAGGCAGAACCCACTTAGCTGAATCCCACTGAAATGGGGCATGTTGGGAATCCTGTTCTGCTCCCAGCCAGCACAGCAGAGAGGGACTAAACTCTGGGGAAAGGTGCTTGTACCTAAAGTACAAGCCCCCAAACTTGCACCAAATGCAGTTTAATTAAGGGTTAAAATTTTCTGTGGTCTTTGGGAGTCTGAAGTGTTATGAGCACATACAGGATCAATGCTGGCATATTTTCACTTCCCCAGACAGGAGTGACAGTAACTCAGCGCCAGTGAAGGGCACTCAGTGAGACTGGGATGGGGGAGTGCAGGACAATGCCATGGTAGGAACAGGCTGGCAGAGGTGCCTGCTTACTTCAGTTTGCCAAGCACAATTTGTCAAGGTAATTGCTCATCCCAGCCCCAAAAGTGAGTAAAGCTATCAAGACTGTGATAATCATGTGTTTTCAAGAAAACATGCCAGCAGCCAAAATTCCCCCTCCTTCCCTCTTTCTCCCTCTTCTGTCCCTCTCTGCCCTCTCTCCCTCTCTACATACTGAGGTGTATAATGACCTTAGTACATCTTAAAAATCTCCTGTGCACCAGCAAATGCCCAGAAATTATCTCTATGCAAACTCCTAGTGAGGGCAAGCTCAAAGTAATTCAGCTTATTTCAGCATCCACAATGTATTGCAAGGACGAGTTTCTCAGCTTAAATGCACACTGGCAATTAATTTTTTTTCTTCATTTTCCAAACCTGTTAATCTAACTGCTGCTCCCCAGCTCCCCAGCTGGGAGAAGCACAGAGCAGTTCCTCCCTAGTTGCCCCGTGCATGCCATTCCTCGTTTTGTAGCCTCTAATTTTATCCTACCTAAACCAAATCTTCTCTGAACTGTAGCATCCTAATCTGTGCAGCCATTCCTTCCCTACACATCTGGGTATCTGTGCTGCCTTTTTCCAGCCCTTTTCTCTCCTTTTAGAGACAAGCAGAGTCCAAAATGCACACAGTACTCAGCATGTGGCTGCATATCATTTAGTTCTCTTTTCTTCCTTATAATTTCTAGCTGGTAGTTTGTTTATTTGATGATGATAATCTGATGATTGTATCCTAGCTTTGTGGAGAGCTAAGATGTTGGAGTAAGGGGTGCAACAAAGCACCCTGGCATTGCTATCAGGTATATGAGCCTTGGCAGTGGTGGGGGCAGACATGGAATTATTCTGTGAAACTCAAGGAGCTAAACTGATTTTCAGCCAGAATGTAGTTAGCAAAGTCACCAAGCAGGAAAACAGACTGACCAGGGCTCGACTGGAATATGGGATCAAGCAGCAACTAGAAATTGGTAGGGAGTCGCAAACCTATCAGAAGAAAGGAAAGAATCCTTCAAAGCCAAGAACAAAGCAGCATCTGTCGGGAGCACAGCGATGAGTTAATTGAAGCGTCTCTCCGCTCTCCTCCTCTCTGGCTGTGGGAGCACCTGCTATCACTTAAAGGCAGCTCTCACTGGCACTTTCTCCTTTGGTTCACGTGCACTTGTTCATTCTTTGAGCTTTAATCTTTTGCTATTGATTTCCACCCTGTTAGCTGAAATATTGTCCTCCTCTTTGAGAAAGGCAATTGCCCAGACCACACTATTGCAAATAATACGTACTTTGGAAAACAATGATTGAATTCCCGTATTATCCGCTGAAGCAAAAAAACTCTACCCTGCCTAAAAGAAAATGCTCTGCAGAGATAAGATCATAGAAATTCATCAAACTGGCTTCAGGGGTTTGTGTGTGTGCATGTGTTGTCTTTTTTTTTTTTTNTAACCAATGCAGTGAGTTCTGTCACTCAGAATTCAGACATAATTCACTCTCTGGAAATTGCAGATCCACCCTGAGATAAATTTCAGCTAGAGTGCAAAAGAGCCCGCTACAGTTTTACATGCATATTTAGTTTGTATCTATGTATATACAAATCTTCTGATAAACTGCCATAAATCTGCTACCATATGTTTCAATGATTCAAAAGAGAACTGTGTGAACATAAGGGGTTTTATTCCTCCCTCAAAATGTCACATGAGAAATAAAATGGATCCATGTCTTATCTGTTGATCTGTGGAACTTTAAAGCCCATCAATTTATTTTATTATTATTATTTCACTAAAACATGGCACATTTGATAGCAGAAACTACTGTTAAATATGACTGCCTCAGATTTGATATCTAAGTCTATAGCTAAAAGTACTTCAGTAAAGTTAGGCCCAGCTTTTTGGGTAAATGTTCTCTTTTTTTGGGACAACTGTACTATTGGTTCAGTGTTCTCCAGATTTTCGTGTCGGGACATGTAGGATTTCCCTCTTCCTCATGCCATTTCCTGGCTTTTCTTTTGTAATTATGTAGTAGAAGTGGCTCTTAAAACTTTCTACAAGGGTATTATATCCATAACAAGAGCAATTCCATTTTAGTAGCAATTCAGATATAATGGAAAGACATATTAAATTGGAGGTGATGTTACAATAAAAATCACGCCATTATAAAAACAATAGAGCATTAAAACCAGTATTATAACAGAAATATTTTAATAAAGGCACTAAATAAGCCAAACAAAAGAAAACCAGGGATGAAACAGGGACAATAAGAGTTTTTTATTGCCATGCTGATTTTGCTTTGTTTTAATGTATTGATGGAATATTTCATTACAACAGCTCCATAATTTTATCATAAATGTAAGCCATAAAGCATGCTTCTTGCAGGCAGTGTAATTATTTAATTTCCTTTCCAACGGTAGGAAAGGGCATGTGCAGTACATGGAAAAAGCAGAATGAATTATGGACTGGATGGAAATCCCTTCCTGCTATGCAGGAGGCTGTATTTCCTGCATTTCCTCTGCCAGAGGAGATGTAGGGGGAGTGGGGAGAGCTGGTCCACAAGGACCTGCCTGGGAGAGTGTGTGGCATGAAGAAAACTGATGGCAGCATGGCCAGGAGTCCCCACAGTGCACAAAAAAAAAAAATAAGGGTGGGTAAAAAAATCCCTTCTGGAGAGAAGTAAATGATTGATAAAAAGCCTGCTGAGTTCCACAAAGATGGACCAATGAAATGTGATTTAATGTTGTGTTAAACAACTCTCAGAAAGGTGTTAAACAGCTCACCTTTACCTTTTTCTCTGTGAGTAAAGCCCCCTCCCCTTTTACAGAAGAGAGTAGAGAAAACTCCTGGTGTGAGATTTGCACACATAGCTTTTATCCAGAATGTGCTCAGTGTAAGAGGCATGGGAGAGAGTAAGAGTGGGGAGAGAAGAATTGCTTTCAAAACCTTACCAACAGTTTATTTTAAAATTTTGTAAGTGCAATTGAACCACAGAGCACAAGTGGGGAGCTTTCTACCTCAGTTTTGGGGCTCTGCTCCAGGGAATCCCAGCAAAAGTGAGGCTCTGGGAATTTGAGCTTGAAGGAAATTTTTCTGGCTCCTTGCTAGCCTCTGAAGTGCTGGGAGCCCAGTATCCCATATCCCCACCTGGACTCCATTGCCCTTATCACCTTCTTTACCCTCTTCCAGACAACCCCCACAGATTCTGTTACAGCACTGCTAAGTTGGCTTAAATGGAGTCTTTAGGGTGTGGAAAATCATGGAAGTCATGTGTTCACATAAGTGGTTTTCAGTTCTGAGTAATGAGTTCTTCTTTATTTATTTAATAAACAATGGAAATATAAGCAATTATCAATGAGTCTGACTGTGGGGATGGCAGCCCTTGTGATAAGCTTTATTTTTAATGAACTTCATTCCATCTCAAACCCTAAATTTTTTTCTTCAGAATATATTGTAGGAAATACTAGTCCTTTAAAAGCCTGGAAAGACTAAGAAGCCACTGAAATCTGTAATTGAAATGCAAATGGAAAGCCCCTGGCACACCAAATCAATTTTTCTCTTAATAAGAGACGGAAATAGAATGTGACATGGAAAGGTTCTGATGCTCTACATAAAGACAAAGCTTTCTAAGTGGTTTGGTGCAAAACAGAAATTCCTGTTTGCTGTAGTCACACTTTTAAACCATTCTGTTATTGAGTGATGGTGTGACACAATTAAGAGGCTGCTGTTTGGTTACAGGAGCCATTTTCTTCAAGTTGCAAATCTCCCTTAAGACCATAAAACAAGCATTTCCAAGCTCACATCTGCAGTGTCTGCCCAAGTTCACTGCAGGAGCATTGTCAGCTCTGTGTCTCATTGCCCTGGTTTTGCCCTGGTACTGGGATACCTGGAGCAGAGATAACCTCCCTGTGCCCAGCTCATTACCCACACCCAACTCGCAGGATCGTGTTTCAGTGTTTGATCCAAAGATCACAGAAGTTAATGGAAAGATTCACCTTGACTTCTGACCATAATTAGGGTGGAGGAGAGCAGAGAGGATTGACTTTTTAGGAACTGAATGATTCATGTAATCAATAAATAGATAGAGTTAAACCTTAGTCAAACCAGGTATCATGCTGAGGAGTTTTAAAGGAAACTTAACTTTCTATACAAACCTACAGATGGAAATTTTGAACCAGAAACAGGGTGTTTTTAATGTTTTATTTGCTTTCCAAAAACCATTCTCTCCTGTTTTATTTGAACTAACTTGACTGAAACTAATTAACCATAATTTCATTCAGAGCACAAGCACAGTTAGGTAGTGATACAGATTTTCTCATGCCTCCAATCAGAACAAAGATGTTTCAATTCCTAAAAATTAAGAAAACAATCATTACAAAAACAAAGAAATATTTTTTGATTGTGAAAGTGCTTTCTGCTGGATCAATGTAAGAATGAGGAGGATTATGAGGGTGAGAGTTCTGGCAATAAAGACTATATGTGGTCAGAGCAGGGTCAGGGGAACCATTGTGATGTTTGAAACCTGTCATGGGGTCAGCCCAGCAAAGCCTTCCCAATTTCTATCCCCTGCCCCTAATTCTACTCAGGTCAGATGTGGTGCTCATCCCCCATGGGCCCCAATGCCCCCTCTGCCTGATGTACAAAGCCTCTTCTCTCAGCTCTCCATCAAAACTCACCTTGAGTGGCAGGAAGGAGGCAGTGCTGGGATGCACTTCACACATCTTTATGTCTGAAAAATAATAAAAGCTCCATACAGAGCCATTTAAGATTCTGAGAGCTGGATGGTGTGTGTGACCTTGATGTACAGAATGCCATCTTCACTTTTCCATTTTCCTCCCTTAGCAGAGAATAATTACATTAGTGGGAGATTTCAATCCAAGAGCAAGCTGCTCCACTGACACGAACAGGAATATTCTGGTGATTGATTTCAGTGGCTTTTAGATCACACTTGGGAGTCCTAACCCTGCAGGATGTGGGAATACTGTCCACTGGGGTTACCTCAGGGTACACGTCCCATGAGGACTCTGGGAAGCTCCACAGTCTCACAAAGGGTTGCAAGGTGTTGCAGAGGAAAGTGTTGACAGCAACACTGAGAGCCACATGCCTGAGCCAGGCAAACAGTGACACATCTGGGTTTTCAGACTGCTGTACATACTGCTGGTGTGCTCATTTCATCCTTACCAGGGCAAAGGGTAATGGCTTTTGAACTGACAGAGTTGATATTAGGAAGAAATTCTTTACTCAGGGACTGGTGAGGCAGTAGAACAGGCTGCCCACAGAGGCTGTGGAATTCTTCCATCCCTGGAAGTGTTCCCATGTGGCTGCAGGTCTCTGGCCACAGAGAGCAGACACAGACTTTCTCAGGATTTTTCCTGAGAGAAGTTGTGAGAGAAGCAGAGAAGAGAATCAAAACAATTCTTATCTCTGCTCGTTGTTGTGCCCATGTGGAATGTGTTCTCAAGATTGTTTACCCAAGGTGATTGCTGGATTGGATTCTGGTGGTGGTGTTTGGATTCACTGACCTATTGGATCCACAGCTGTGTTGGGTCTCTCAGGAGAGAGTCACGGGGGTTCTAGTCAGTAGCTGTTAGTTATTGAGAGCTCTTGCTACTGTAATATAGTGTAACATAAGAATAATACAATATACTATAAGATAGTATAATAATAAAGCAATTAATCAGCCTTCTGAATCATGGAGTCAATGCTAATTATTACCCAGCTGAGGGCCTGTGGCAACATTCCCAGGTCAGACTGGATGGGGCTTTGAACAGCCTGGTGTGGTGAAAGGTGTCCCTGCCCATGGTGAGAGGGGCTGGAACTGAGTGGTCCCTCAGGTCCCTTCCACCTCAAGCATTCTATGACTCCATAATCAGCACAAGGTGAAATCCTGGCTGTAATCCTGAATCCAGCAAGGTGAGTCTGTTTTTATCCATGTGTGATTGTGCCTTTCCTCACTGCACAGATGTCTTAACTCTGTCATTTCTTTAATTCCCCATACAGCACAGAAAAAATTCTTTATTTATTGGTCTTGCCTCATACTGATTTGTTAATTATAAGGTTTAGCTGCTATATTATGTAAATTCACATAAATTGTACAAAAAGGTTATGAGGAGAAAAGTAGAAAGAAGGGAATGAAAATGCCATTGTTTCAATCCTGCTGCATTTTCAATATGAGCAGTATTTTACCTGGTAAATGACTGTCTATTATGGACTGTGCTGCATAAGTTTTTCTCCTCCTAGTACCCGTTCAACAAATTAAATACCTTGCTGTGGGTTAAATGCAATGTCAGATCATGCTGTCTCTCAAGAGAAATATATAAATGGGCGGTTATTTCACAGGAAAAAAATGATTCACATTCCCAGGCCATTAGGGAAATACCAGCAAAAGTTATATGGTATTAAAAATACAGGAGTTGGGTTTGCAAGGCAGTGTTCAATCACTGTAGCCTTGAACAGCAGGTTAAAGTCAGGGAGGGCAGTAAATCCAGCCATGGCTCTTTAACCAGCAGAGCCAGAAGCATGGATCTTGTGCCAAAAAAATAATTTAAAGGGGAGAAAAGTCATTTCCAAAGCTTATTCAGAGATAAATAGGAAAAAAACTGACTAGATGTAGAGGTTCCAGCCCTCATGAGGTTGGCAGGTATGGATGTAGCTCTGAACAGGCTCTGGGATCTGGGTGTGAGGCAGGAGCCAGGCACAGTGCTGAGCACACTGGCCATCACTCAGTTCAGCATCCTGACGTGCCTCTGGCTCCACACACCTGCATGATCCTGGGCAGGCAGCCCAGGGGAGAGAGGATTCTTGAAAGAGTAAATGGCCTCCATCCCCAAATCAATGCTGAGCTGAAGTATGTGAATTAGCAACATCAGGGATTCTTCCTCTGTGAATAAAACCTCTAAGCTGAGAAAAAGATCACAGGGAGAAAGAAGAGTAAAGCAAAATGTAGCCCACTGGAATAGCTGACCCACACATATTCCTGAGTCCTTTGCTGTAGGCAAAGCTTTAAGTTAGCTCTTTCTCTGGGTTTTTGTGAGGATTTGCACCTTCCTGTCATATACAGCACAACACTGCTGAGTTTTGTTAAAAAAAAAGACCATTAATCTTGGCTGATCTAAAATTTCAGAACAAAAGTTCACCCTTGCTGCCACTCACATTTCACTTACTGCTGCAAGATGTACAGCTTGGGGATAAATACAAGAGAGGAATAAAAGAATATTTACCCATAAAGAGCAAATGTAAAAATAAACACACAAGAAAAGGAGGTGGATAGCTGCTTTCCTGGCACTGGATTATATATTTAACCACCTCAGAAGATTATCCTGTCCAAGTCCCCAAGAGCCCAATCAGTGACAGGAGGGTGCTCAGGGCCATCTACAGTCAGGTCTGCAAAACTTCCGAGGATGGAGACTCTGCAGCCTCTCTCTTCCAAAGTCTGACCACCCTCTTAGGAACCCAGTCCTGGAAACTGCCTCCAGACTGACCACATCTGGTTCCTGCATCATGTAAGATCCCTCATCAGCTGGTACAAATCCAGTTTGGCTCTGTACAACTCTGTTTTTATTACCAAGCTGTTCCATTTTTCTGATGGCAAGAAATCCTCCTGCTATTTCCAAGTCAAGTGTATTTGTAGAGCATTTGCTCCTGTGCCACCACTTCTGCTAGTTCCTCCCAGGTGATGATCATAATTTATCATCACAATCCTTGATCATAAAGGCCTAAAGTTTTTGTTTGTAATTAATTCAACATTTTTTCAGGTCTGCTTTGGTTCAAGTGTTGGTTGGTGGTTTTCTTCAGTTTTCTTTTTTTAATAAAATATTTCCCTTTTGCCCCTGGCAGCTACAGGTCTGCTGGATCTACTCTGAAGCACATCTGAATACAGGTGCTAAGTATGAATGAAGGCCTTTAAGGGGAAAAAAAAAGCCTATTTATTTAGCTAAACCTCATCAAAAGAAGCAAGCTCAGTTCTAGCTTCATGAGCATATATACAGAAAATATAATTCTTTCTCTGGCAATACTTGGAAAATCCTGCAAACCTGCAGCTGGAAGCAGTATGGCCTGAACACAGACACAAAGCCAGGCTGCAGTAGCTGTCAAATACCAGCAAGGGGAGATGAGACTGCTCCAAAGCACTTTCCTAGCACTTTCCAACCACTGACACGGTCAGGGTTTGTTTGCTTGCTTTTCTCTCCAAAAAGAAAGCCTCTGGTTTGCACACAGACTCAGTCTTGCACAGGCATTTGACAGCAGTTTAATTGTAGATAATAAACAATGAGAGTTAAGTTTTGTTTCCTGTATTTCTGGGCTCCCAATTCTCTCTCTAAATGGAAAGCTCATGCTGGGAGGGTGACACTCAGATAATGTCTCCCCAGACACCCCCAGCACAACATGCATGTACAGAGGAGAGCTGCTGTTACTCCTGCATGCTGGAAATGTTCCTAGAGCACTCAGTGGGACAGTGGGTATCTGAGATATCTCAGATATCTCAAATTCTTCCCCCCAAATGATGCAGGGGCAGGTGTACAGCCACACACAGCAGTGCAGGGCTGTGCCACCCTGTGTCACTGTCCTTCCACAGAAGCAGCTCCACTGGACACCCCTGGGGACAGAGCAGACCCAGCCCCAGCCTCTGGCCCCACTCCTCCACAGCCTGGCCAGAGAAGAGCAGCAGGTCCATGATCCCTGCCCTCACCAGTGCAAAGCCCAGTCCCTCATGCACCTGAGTATGTGACAGAGACAAGCACAGGCAAAGAAATGCCCTGCAGAACCTTTGTAACTTGTGATGGCTTCCTTGGGTCCAGCACCACCAAAGATGTGGCTGAGCTGTGTCACCCTCTGTGCTATGGCTGCACACTGCTGAGCAAACCAGGTGAAAAAAGCCATCACCTGCTACTACTGCATCTTCTCACCATTTCTGACTGACATGAAGGCACAGAGGCCAGAACCTCCCACTGGTTCAGCTAGTCACAATCCACACTGCTCTGTGTCATCCAACTCATACCACAGAACAAGCACAACAGGACTGTGACCCTTCTGTAGAGTTTATTCTGCAATAGATGACTAAGTCCTTCAGTATTTTCACCTTCACTGGTTGCATATAATATCACACAGGCCACAGAGGGGCCTGAATGCCTCGAGGACAGCCACACAGGATGCTGGAAGCAGCACCAGTTCTTTAACACAGACCCTTAACTTTTATGCACTAATGAAAGGATCCATTTTTGGATCAATCCTTTATATCAGAGTTGCACTGCAAAAATATTGAATTCCTGGTCAGCTTCCACAGTCTTCATTGCTTGATCAGCACTGATTGTGTGCATTATTACAAGACAAAAAAAAAAATCAATCAGTCAATGCTGTATCTTTCTTCCCTTTTTCACAATGGTATCACTTCATCTCCCCCCAGTGCTTTCAGATGTCTCATAACAACAGCTTGTGAGCATCTCATAATCTTTAACACTTCTTACAATAGGCCAGTGACATGTGACAATATTGTTATTCCCATTAGAAGACCAAACACAAGAAACACAATTTTTTATTTACCAAAACAATTTAAAACCATTAAACTTGACTGCTAATTCCCAGAGATGGCAAATAAAACACCATCAGCAAAGGGACATCAGTGGGACTTACTTTCTCAAGTGGAAGTCAGGGTTCTGAGCAATCTGTAGCTGTAGATGGACACAACTTCTCCAGGCCTCAGCATGAAGTCTCTGTGGGAGCCAACACTCAGCCCAATGTCAGGCTCCAGGTCAGTGTCTTGTCCACCAAACCATCTTCAGAAGGCAGGGTTAGCAAAATGCTCCAGTGGAGGAGAGGGGATATGGAACTTACTCTACTTCTGGAGACACCCAGAACTGGAGCAGTACGAATATTGCCAGTGATTTTAGTCAAAGACTGATGATCTATTTTTGCCCAGTTAACATTTTTGCTTGTGTGAAATTTTGGGGAAACTCAGGAAATTTCAGGATTGTCAGCATTTGTCACCAATATTTTAAAGAGCTGCTTCCCACTCTTCCCAGAGCCATACACTGCCATTCTGCACTTGCCATGTTCCCAGCTTGCCACTCCTCTGAGACCATCTGGTTTTAAATGTGAAGCAATGCCCAGGCTGAGCAGCAGGGGAGTGGGGCACAGGGGACAGGGAGCAGGTTCAGTGGGTCAGACCTGAAACAGGAGTCCAGCTCCTCATTCCTATAAATGAAAGGCAGCAGAGTGCCCATCTAATGGGACACCAGAGCTACCTTAACCCCTAGGCAGGGGCTGCTGTCATGGTTTGCATACAGTGGCACAGCAGAGTAGCTGGGTGTCCATCTCAGTTATTTGCCTGGCATCCATTGTAGCAGTAACTGAGAAGCCTCATGATCTTTCATGTATTTGTCCATTTATCAGCCAGGTTAAGATGTTTAATTATGCCCTGTTTCATGGGAAGGAGCACCAAGGATAAAAGATACTGAGAGTATGTGCAGCAACCAATTCAACACCCAAGAAAGTTTGAATTTTCTAAATCAGACACTTATAACTATAATTTCAGGGGTGGAGGATTTTATTTACTGAAAGCCTACCCAGTACTCCAGGTGGAAAATACATTAAGATTTATGCTTGGATGTAATGCCAGTAATGCGAGAAGCATGGAAATATCTTAGTTGGAGAGATGTTGGAAGAGTCTCCTTTCCAGCAGGCATGTGATTAGTACAGCCCATTCTGCTGCGGCCACCAAGCCAGATTAAATCTATTTTCACAGCCCTAATCCACCTCTGGCTGAAGGGAGATGGTAGCTTGCCCAGGACAGAAGTAAAATTTTCAATAAATTGGAGAATTGTTCTCAAAGCTTCCAAAATACCTGAACACCTCCTGCACCTCAGCAGAACTGGACAAACTCCCATCCATTTCCAGCTGGAGATAAATCCAAAACTCTTGTGTCAGATGTTTTGAATTCTTCTTGGATTCAAATGAATGAAGGTTGATTTTTAGTGATTAAATATTTACTAGATATCCCATCCAGATCACAAATCTGGCCTGAACATTTCCCTTGAAGCTAACCTTGAATGTCACAAAAATACTTAGGTCTCCTTGACCAAGTGATATTGTTTAAGGTGATAAAATGTGAGCAAAAAATTAATGGGCTGGTTGGTTACATGAATATTCCTCCCTGAAGTATTATGGTGACATTTCTTCTCTTAATGCCTCAGTGATTTTGTTGAAGTTGTTGAATATTGTCTTATGCATTAATTAGAGATTTGAGGGGGGAAAAGAAATGTTAAAAAAATAAATCAATTTCCCATCCAGGCCTTTCTGCAGCAACCTTACCTGCTGTCTGAGGACTCTACAATATGCTGAGATAAAAACATTTTGTGTGAGCCTCTGGTTAAAATACAGGCAGCATTCCAGTGGGTTTCTAATAGCTCTGTGAGGAACAAATCAAATGATAAATAGGTATAGCAAAGTTCTGGATGCATTTTCCAAGACCAGAGCTAATAAATTCTGCACACATAAGATACAAGCAGCTCACCAAGTTGGTGCATGTGTAGAATCCAGCACTAATTAACTCTGTGTGTGTGTGTGTGAACTTTGAATTGCTGAAAAAACATGTGTTTTTAATTTAATAAATCTTCATTAATGTGGCAAGTAGCAGTGACCACCACAAGAACAATTACAAATTGACCCTTTTCTAATCCTCATAATCCTGCACTGGAGAGATGCACCTAATTGGGCTCATTAAAAGTCAACATTGATTGCCAGGAACTGGGATCCTTAAAAGGGCTGTGAAGTCGTGAAGCATCCCTGCATTCCTGATCTCCAGAGCAGCAGACATTGTTTCTTGCTTTTGGTCCACAAAAACAGCAGGAAAACTGCTGGCAGCAAGTAGTGCACAAGGCAGCAAGGAAGGGTGTGGGGCTACATTTACAGGTGAAAGGCCATAAATAGGAAACATTACCATGCTCAGGTCCCTTTAACCTCAAGGTGACTGCTGGGGGATGCAGACCACAAAAAAATCTGGAGATAAGGGAATTAAGGACCTCTGAACTGTGATTTATTATTGTTAAGACTTTGGGGCTGTTTTGCCAACATTTTATGTTTTGTAAGTTATTAGCAACTGCAAAATGAGTGTAGGAAAACATGGGCAAATCAATAGTGTGTTACATAGGCATCAGTAATTACACAGCAGTGGGGAATTGGGCCTTGGGACTTTTCAATTATTTTCTGTTGCAATGATGTACAGGCACCTTTTGGGAAATCATGTTTTGGCCAAACACTACATATTTGCTCAGTGTGAGTCAGTGTTATGGAGGTAATCAAATAATATGAATCTTTCTGGGCTTAAAAAGTCTATCAATCTCTAAGCCTCCTTTTCTGAGTGAAAGCCAGAAAATATTGTCATTGGCTTATTACACAGCCTGAACGTCATCTGGCTGGAAAACCCATGTAGTTGTGAGTGTTCAGACACAGCCCTGGACATCCAATTCAATGCACACTTTTCAGTGTGTAGTTTGCCTGCTTTTAAAGTCAGTTTCCAACTCTTTCTTCCACAGAACATGTAAACTTAATTAGTCTTTCTGTATTCCAGAACTACACAGATATATGTGCACTTCAATGACATCTAAAAAACCTACTGCACATCAGGGGCACTCTGGTAGCAGTTTAAAATAATGTTCCTAATTTGCAAAAAAAGGACAATAGTGTGACCTAGTGTGGATCTCTCAGAGCAGCATCCAATAGGAGAGTGACATTTTACATGGGTAGATAGTGATAGGAATAGGGGAGATAGTTTTAAGCTAAAAGAGGAGAGATTTAGGTTAGATGTTATAAAGAATTCTTTCCTGTGAGGGTGGTGAGACCATGGCACAGGTTGCCCTGAGAAGTTTTGGATGCTCCATCCTTGGAAGTGTTCAAGGACAGGCTGGGTGGGGCTTTGAGCAAGCTGGTCTGGGTAGAAGGTGTCTCTGCCCACGGCAAGGGGTTGGAACCAGAGGGTCTTTAAAACCCTTTACAACCCACACCATTCTTTGATTCTGTGATAAATTGAGTCCCACCCATTTGCCATGATCAGTGTGAGCACACACAGGCTCCAGTTTACTCTGGACCTGCTGATGTGCAGTCACTTGCTCAACAGCCAGAGTTGCACGGCTTGTCTGAGCTCTTTGCATCATCTACTGCCCTTAGTTTCCTGCACCAAAAATCTCTTGGGTGGCTAGGAGCCACAGGAGGTTGTCCCAGTTTGTCCCACTGCTGCTTATGCTGGTGTCACACACATGCACAAAGCCCAGATGCAGAGAATTCTCCTGCAGGGATGTAGCAGCTCTGTTTCCTCCAGGACATCAGGCAAATGCTTCTGAGCAGGCTGAGGTGGAAACATGGGAGGCACTTCATGTTTCACTGGAGCCTGACTGCAGAAAGAAGTGGAAGTGTCAAAAAGGATTAGTGTGTCAGTGGTTAAAATGGTTGTGGCATGAAGGGTCTGAGGGCTGCCAAAACCAAAATAACAAGAAAGTGTCTCTGAAAGCACTCCTGATGCATGGCTTTGACAGATGTGCAGCTCCTCGCTAACAACCAGTGGAGAGCAGGCAACAACCTCGCTGGCCTGGGACCAGGAGGAGATTTGGGATGGGTCCTGCAGGCATTTTATCCAAAACCAGCTGATTTACTCAGATCAGAGACATTGCTGCTGCTGCAACATTGCAAGCAAAACGAATGGGGCTGAGCATATGAGCACAGAACATATCTTTTGCAGTTTTAGACTTTAGCAGGACCCAGGTGTGGTGGTATCAGTGATTCAGTGGCCTGCAGCATGAGAATCCAGCCTATCCCATGGCTGGAGTTCTGAACTCTCACTGGAATACATCTGGACAGCCACAGATTGCAAGTTTGGACACTTTTGCTGGAAGCTCACAGAGACCCACCACAGGCACTTGCTAGAAGTCAGTATTTTTTGACTCCTTTAGCTGATGGAGGAGAAGGAAGGTTTTGTTCAGAAGACACCCTCAATTCAATTCACCCTCTGAATTCAACCCTTTCCTTCCATGCTTACATGGCAAGTACCAGAAAAAGCAATTTCCGGTCTGAGCATGCAGAAATGCTCATCTATTCCTGTTCCCTCCAGTTCACCACTCTCACAGGAATTCTACTTCCATCCAGCATCAGCTTTGAACCAGACTTACCTCTTTTTACTCCTAAGAGCTGTGGAACCACGAGCTGTGTTTGATATGGGCATCTCTGTATCTCTGCTGAATGTCTGCCATGCATCCTGCTCTTGTTTTCCATATTTTACCTGCCTGGCAGGCAGGCTCTGGACCATTCACCAAGAATGTGACAGCCTTGAATGCCAGCTGGGATATTTTAGACAGCACTGAGACAAGCATTTTGGGGGAATTGGAAGACGAAATAGTACAAAAAAAAAAACCACAAAAAGATAAACGCAGCTTGCTATTACGTAACTTCTGTTTCTGCCTGATTTTTTTTTGAGCTGTTTTTTCCAGCAAAAATAGAGTGAAACCACGATGCTAGATGTGCAGCATAGCCTGTGTAGTGCTCGAACTCCCTGCTGCTTCATATTTATTAATTGAGAAATCCTTGGGCAAATTGCCACTCAAGCCTCAGTGTTGATAAATTCAGGAGGTGCTGGTACTCCAGCAGCATGCAAAGAAGCTGCACGGGACTGATTACAGTGTGCAGCTCTATCTGCAGAAGGTTGATTATATGGTTTGCTTCCTAATTAAATATCTAAGCATCCGTTTACTGAGGAAAGTGAAATTGAGGAATTGTCATTTACGGCAGCCTTGTGTGGAATAAGAGAGCCAGTGTGAAAATTCCTGGACCACAAAGACACTGTATTGGCCAAGCCCTCTCCAAAAAGCAGGCTGGAGCACAAATGCCATTTTGCATAATGAACATATCCTAAACCTTGTCACTCACAAGAGTGAGATGAAATTGATGTGGAAGAAGCAGTAAAATCAGCTTCTGTCTCAGCTTCTGGTATGGGCTGGGATGGAGCTGTGCTCGTGAGCAAGAGTTGCCACAGCATCATTGTCTGCTGGCACATCACAGGGGCTGCCCAGAATGCAGCAGAGGGACTTTCTGAAGTGATGTCTCAGGGGATAAAAGTCCCAGTTCCAGATATGACTCCTGAAGGCTCGCGTGCAAGAGGCTCGCTGCTCAGAGGAGGAGAGGCAAGGAGGAGGGAGGGAGGGCGAATGTCGTCAGCAATGTCTTTTCTCTTGTTCCCTCAGTACTTTGTCACTCCTTGATGCTGAATCAGACATTTACAAGCATACCCAAACGTAGAAATTACCATATGGGCTCAGCAGGATATCTGGGAATGATTTCCCCCTTCACTACAACACATTAGGTCTCATCCTGATCTTTAGCATTTAGCAGCATTGTTTCTAATGTGAATGATTAAAAATTAAAGTAAAATGGTGCTGCAGTTTTTTTTTTGTGGAAGATAAAGGATGTTGCCATGAGAATAAATTACTATAAATTAGCCATCAATAATTTTAAACATGATGATTAGAACACAGGAAAATCTGAAAAGGGCTTCTGAAGGACTCTGGGCACTGAGAGTTGCTACATTGTGTGAAGTCTACCACATTTAGAAATGGAATTGCATGATATGATTGCCTGTAATAGGGGACTGGATTTAATGTCTGCTGCATCTTTTTCCTTCTCAGTCAGCATTTAGCAAGTCTCCAAATTCATTTCTTCATTGTTGATTTTAAGGACTGTCATTTTGAGACAATACAATCTCCATTAATGATGTCAATATCTTCTCTGGTCAAACAATGCCAGGGAAATAAAGGTCACTAAAATGTTTGAGGACCAGAAGTAAAAGAAGTTTTAGTTCTTTTTATTTCACTTGGGTGAACTCCTGCCTTGTTATTGTTGTTGTTGTTATTTTTCAGCTCAGCTCAGCCTGATATAGGAAAAGGTGTGAGTGAACAATTAATGGAAAGAAAGGAAAGGCTGAGCAGGACCAACATCACCAATGGTGATCCCAACAATGATTATTCTGCTTTATGATCCTATTCAAGTTCATGCTTGGACAACATGGGCCAAACCAGCACCTTTCATTGCTTTTAACAGAGCTAATTCCATTTGGAGTTGAGGCCAGGTGAGGATCTACAGAGCTGCTTCTCAAAAATCCACCTCTTACATCAAACACATGACCTAACCTCCATCTTCCTTACAGCCCTTTGGTAGAAAAAAGGCCACCAGATAAACACAGCCCATCATTACAGTGTCTGTGGTCAGCAGATGGTATTTGTAAAAATTAAGAGAATGTTGTAAGCACGAAATGATTAGGAAAAGGCACAATCAATACATGGGAAATGCATAGAGTTTAGCTGCAAATTTAGAGGTGATGCACTAAAAAAAATTTAGAACATGATGCACCTCAGAGATGAAAAGAAATTACAAAAATAAACAAATTGCATAGTACTAGACTATTAAATATTATTACCCTACCAAGAACCCAAAGTAAGTAATACTGGGGGTTGACTATGTGTGGCTTTCTGTAAAAAAATAGCATATGGTTTAAAGGAAACCATAGTCACATAAAGTTAGCAAGTTTATGTAAATAAAGAAAACAGATGCAATAGAGACTGAAGAGCAAGTTTCTCTAAGAATCAGTAGAGGCACAGAAGCACAAATGGTTCAGTAATTCCCAAGGAGCTGGTTGGTGCTGATTGTGCTATTTAAGCTATGTGTCTTGTAGGTTACTAATGTGAGCAACAGTCTGCCTGCTGCATTTTAAATTACCAGCCACTGCCAGCCCATTGTTTTATGTGATTCCCCCTCTGAATAGATATATTTATTCATAAATAGCTGGCTGTTTAGTGAGTCTCCCTCTGCTTTGTGGAACTCACTAAACTGTATATTTCCTCAGTCAATTTGCACCAAACAATCCCTGTATGAGCTGCTGTGAGCTTCACTCAGTGAGCCAACAGTGGGTCACTATTCAGATTAGATTGCAGGAAGGAGTTCTTTACTCAGGGGTGGTGAGGCAGTTGAACAGGTTGCCCAGAGAAGCTGTGAATGCCCAAGCCCTGGAAGTGTGTAAGGCCAGGCTGGATGGGGCTTTGAACAATCTGGAAGGTTGGTGGAAGGGACCACTACCCATGATGGGGAGGTAGAAATTATATGGGGTTTAAGGTCTCTTCCAACCCAGCCCTTCTATGACTCAATGACCTGTGAAGCCTGAAATAGGGTCAGAATTCTGTCACTAAATTTTTCTGCTGGTCACCAGACCTCTGTCAAGAGCAGAAGGGCTCCACAGAGGCATTAAAAGAAGCACAAGGGTTAAAACTCCAGTGTGTTTATTGCATGCTGTAAAATGTTGTTATCTGAGGTATTTTACAGCACCACAGGTCCCATTGGCTTATTTAAAAAAAAAAAAAAAAAAAAAAAAGAATGCTTTTGGCAAAGGCACTTTCTGCATTCTGGTGAAGGATGAGTTGTAGAGGTGACCTGGTGGCTCTCCACAGATGCCACCAGAGCTGAGCATATTGAATTAATGTTCAGTGCAGAACAGTATTGGACAGAACTAACATTCTATCACAGCACAAGGGACCCACATGGTTTTGGTGTTGTAGGCAGCAGTGGTGTCAGTGAAACAGGCTGGGACGGCATCAGACCATGGCCTCCCTCTGTGCAAGGGCACCTTGCTGAGCCCATGGACCAGGAGCAATGCCAGGGGGCCAAAAACAAGAGGCCACCTCTCCATTGCATAACCACCAGGCAAGGGGATAAAAGTAAGAAGGAAAACCCATCCATCTTTAAATAACAAGCATTGTAGCCACTCTGAGGCCTGGAAGGTGACAAAGTCATCCTAGTAGTGATAAGACACTGCCAGATGATGTTTGCCATGCCATGACAGTGCATCCAAACCTAAAAATTTCATCACACAACAGCACCCTCAGCCATGGGTCATACCAGGAGAAGAAGTTCAGATTAAGAACTTCACAGTCTGCACTGAAAAAAGCAGAGCTATCACTGGGCTGGTAAGGCTAAGGATTAATTCATATTTTTATTCTCTTTCACATGTGTCCTGTATTTGAACAAGAGTTGAATGCTCAGTAAGATGAAGGGCTCAGCGTACAGCATACATTTCTGCACTGAGTTATTACCTCTGGTGCCTGGAGCAAAAGTGCCCCCTGGGATGTTTGACAGGATATAATGTCTGACTTGATGATGGAAACAAAAGAAGTCCTCTCCATGGCAGATTTAGTCTCTTGAATTTACTGATAATGCACTCTCCTCCAATAAATCAAAATTCCACTTCACGCACTCAGATGCCGGTTCCGTGCGCTGCTGACATACGTGGAAATGCAAACCTCCCATAAAAGTAAAAGAAAATGTAAGTTATGTTCTGACAAACAAAGAGAGACTTCAGAATGGGGGGAAAAGCCTTGGTTTACATTTAAAACTAACTCACTGAAACACAGTAACAGAGAGATTGAAACAGAAAGAGGCGCTGGTGCCGGGCAGCTCACCTGGCTAGCTCTGCACCGAGGCTTCAGTGTGGGGTCAGTTTTCCCTTTGGTAACCCCTCCTTGCCTTTCCCCTTGCAGCCCAGAAAACTCACCACAGAGAGCTCACATTCAGTGCAAGGTCACCCCGGAGAGATCTCCCCCTCCCCTGCCTCAAGCAATATGTATTAAAATGTCATTCTGGCCTTCAGGAAAAGCAATTTTCTCTGCCTTAGTGTAGAGTAGGTCTGATGCACCATTCTGGATGGAGACATCTGCATCAGAGCCAGTCCTCCCTGCTATGGAGAGAGGAAAAGGCACCTGCAGGATAGGATTCACCCACAGCTGATTTATTTTAGGGTTTTTATTTAGTGCGGATGAATTGCCCCTAAAAGCACTTATTTGTCTCCTTGACTGCAGTGGGGGTCTGGGGTGATGTTCTGAGCTGTGGGGCACCTGCACAGCAGCAGATATCTGAGCAGCTGAATCCTGACTTTGCAGTTAGTGACAGAAAGTGTTTCCTGGGGTGGGGGAAATCCTACCCAGGGTGTAAGTACTCATGCTTTTGCTCCATCCAGATGAGCAAGGATTTGCCAATTGGCTGATATGAAGAGGAGCTGAACTTTTTGCATCTTTTCCACTTTATGCTGGTAAGAGGCAGAAGAGAAAGGAAGGGGGTGCTGTGCTTAAGGCATGAGAGCTCATTTGGGATAAGAATTTTGGGAAATATACAGAAGTCTTGGCCTTTTCAGACAGAGCACTTGAACCCTCACAGCCTGCAGTTCCCAAGGCAGCTGAACATGATGTGTGCCCAGCAGTGGAACCACTGACACTGGCTCCTGCTCTAGCCCATTCCCACTCAGAGTGGAACCCAGTCCATGTGTGTTCTCAGCTACATAAAACTCAGATATTTTACCTAAGGTAGGCATCGTGGCTCCCTGCAGAAAGCAATTAGCTCCCCCCTAGCCCAGGGAAGGGGTTATCAGCTCATCTGTTTTAGAGCTCTTGGAATGGGATGAGCATGGTGCTCCCTGTGACTGCCTGCACCTCTCCTGGCTGATTATTCCATTGGCTAAGGAGGATAAATGCCTCTAAATGAAACTCAGCAAAATACTTAGAGCACTTTGAATGCCCCCTGTAGAAAGCAGATTGAGGGCAAATTTAGCCCATCCACACACAATATGGCAATCCTTGCTTAATGGGGAAACCCTCTTATCCCAGACCTTGAAGAGAGTCTGGGAGGTGATGGGGACTTCCCAGCTCACAGTGAGGGGAGTATGGAGCTGGAAGCCCAACAAACAGAACAGACTGAAGAAAACCAGGCTGTGTTAATTTATCCTGGGGTCTCAGCTCTCCCTAAATCAGCAGTTTGTACAGCCAGCCACAGCCTGCTTGCTTGTTCCTATATATCAAACAAGAATGAAATGTTGACAGAAGAGCTGAATTTCATGCACTAATTCAAGAAGCAGCCTGGTTGAAGAGATGTCAAATGTCAAATTTAATTCCCCCAGCTCCCCCCTTTCAGCGGCAAACTGGGGCACAGCCAGATTGCCCTAACACAGGGCAGGGAGTGCAGGAGCTGGGGTGATGGGCAGGCTCAGGGTGCTGGCCAGGCACAGCTGAAATGCAAAATCCCTGTCCCCTCCACGCACTTGCTTTGTGTGGGGAAGAGCTGTGCGTGACAGATGAGAGCTGCAAAGCAGGCAGGTCAGCACTGTGGGGAGGGTCAGGGCTATTTCAATGGCTGGAGATGCTCTAATTATAGTGCTGGGAAGGCTGGAAGCTGCCAGGTTCGATATGGGAATAATGCAACAAGGAGATTGCAGAGAAAAGACACTTGTTTTGTTCTTGGTTGCTTAATTCAGGGACAAAGCCTTTGAGGAAGGAAAAGCAAATTTAAGGTTATAATTCAGTCCCAGGAACACTGAACATAGATTTATAATTAGACAGGAAAAAAAAAAAACCAAGGCAGCCTTGTGTTTATTGCACTGGCTCCATCTCCTGTGCTTTTGGCACTGTGTGTTTCCAGCTGAGCTCTAGCCAGTTGACTGGGTAGTTAAATATCCTTCAGCAGGATAAGCAGCTGAGGAAGCCCTGCGGCTCACTCACACACAGAGCCTTTGGTGGGTGCTCAGGCAAGTACACGGCTTTATATCTATTGCACTCCTCTTTGCTACCTGCTCCATGCTGTGCTCTGCCTCACTGCAAAACTTTTGCAGGGCTGCTCTTCAGTGTTACAGGATTTATAGTAGCATTTCCCACAGGTTTTATGATCTGATTATTCTTAGGGTGCTTTCCCTGGATAGTTGTGAGCTGCACAGCCTGCAGAAGCCTTTGCTCAAAGTGTCTCAGAGCAGTCACCTGGCCCTGGTAGCAGGGGAATTTTAGGGGGTGGGATGAGCAGTAAGCTGACCCCACCACAGCTCTGCTCTTGTGTTTATGAGAGGGTGAGTCACTTTGCAACCTGGTGCCTCTGTTTCCCATTCAGACCGATGGAAAAGTCAGTACAGAGGCATAGCATATTCTTGGACACTTTGGCCAATACAGCAATCAGAAATGGGGAATAGATTCCTCCATATCACTCACAGTCCACCTCCTGGGACTGCTGCCTGCCTGTCTGCACCAGCTTTCCCTGCCTTGCTGTTCCGAGTCTCCCGTCTCAGAGATCCTCATGCCTCCACGACACACCTCCACCTCTCCTGTGCTTCAGCAGCCTCTCCTCCATCTATCTTTTTGCACTAGCTCAGTGGAGCATATTACCTCCATTTTATTTCTCCCCTTCTCCTGGGATTCCTCCTGTTAATTACTTTGGCTTCTGCAGCTCCCCATCCCCTCTCCCGTGCCCACCACAGCATCCAAGGCGCTGCCTGCTCCCCCATGGGTAGCTCAGTCAGTGATTTCCCCCAGCTATCCCTGCTTAGGAGAGAGGTTGTTTATTTCCCATTTTTTCTGTAGTTATGTGAACATTCACATCATGTATGGTGGTGGTTTGTTTTTTTTTTAAGTTAAAAAGTAGGAAAGAGCTGGCAGACAGTATCTGGTGCAATGCCAGAGCACTGGAGAAGCATAAAGGACAAGTTTTGATCTGTTTACTCTGATACTATTCCTCAGGCAGGGATCAATCACTTAAAATCAGAGACACTGTAAATAATTTACAGTAAATACAGCTAAAATCAAGTACACTGATACCCTTTTATTTTATCCAAGATAGGGTTTAGTCAAATCCAAGTCAAATTTGTCCCAGATGTAATTCTAGTAACAGCAGTAAACATTGGACAGAGAGGAACTCAGTTCATTTGCTTTACCTTACCTTATTTATGGAAACTGAAATACTGCTAATGCAAGCAAAAGTGCAAGGGAGGGTACAAGCTCACAGCAATTCCCTCTCCATGGTCACCATGGCTATTTGTGCTTTGTTTCATTCTATTTAAAAATTATTAAGCATATTGACCACAGCTCTGTGTTTTGAAATCAAGAATGCAAATAATCCATTTTTATTACTTTATTAACCTTTTTTATTTAACCTGGTAATAAAACTACTCAGCTGTGTGGTGAAATCTTAGTTAAAATTTGCCTCTCCAGGAGCCACAGAGTCAAATGCTCCAGCAGTTACCGAAGTTGGTTTCCCTGTAAAAGCTGTGCTCTGTTATCAGATTCTGTTATTCAGTACACAGATCCCTCCTTTCCAGGAAGCATCGTTTCAGGAGGTGCTCTGAAAGCTTTCGGGCTCTCCCAGTGATTGCTTCGCTTTTCTTTCACAGCAATTACAGTCTCTTCATTTAATTTCAATGGAAACTTTCGTGTTTTAGACCTTGCCCATGTAGCTGAATGCTCATCTCTGGATCTTATTTCCAGTCCTCAGGAGGACCGGTTTTGATGACCTAGTCTGATTACAGCATCTTTGACAGCTTTAAAGGAATTTGCCCTGGGGAAGAAGACAGCTGCTGCCCTGATGAGGGATTTTTCTGAGCAGGCCTCCCGAGCCAGACATGTCAGTGTGAGATGCTGCCTACATTTTTCGTCGTGACCAACAGGTACGTTTAAAAGAGGTTGTGTGTTCTAGGCTGCACAGGCCAGTGTGGAGAGAGCCTCTGTTGTTAAACTGCTTAACCTGTTCCTGTCAAAACACTGCAGCTTCTTGGCTTCTTTTCCCTTGTGTTCTATATTCAGCCTCTCTGAAAACTGTGGGCCAGATCTTTGTGCTGGTGTAAAGTATATACAGACTGCAGGGTAGGAACAGTCTCTTTGCCAGTGTCTGCAGCTCTTGTACAGCTCTGGTCTTAAACAAGGCTGATGAAATTGACCACATTATTTATGAACAATAGTAACCCTTATTAGGAGCTACAATAAAATAGCTCATCAAACTTTTTAGAATTGAATCAGTATAAAAGCAATATGGTAATCAGTTTCCCTAGAGCCCATTTTTTCATGAATGTTGAAAAGAAGATTATCAACATTTCAAATCCTAAACAACCCATTTTACCTCCAGAAAGGAGGTCTGATCTGCTTAACACGGTGTGCATCAGGAAAGCTCCATGTTCCCTTCCTAATGACATACCCAAACCTGGGAATTAAACTCTATTTTGCTCAGATAAAGTACCTAGAATGAATGGATCATGATTCAGATGAGTATGTTTTGCAATAAAAGATTTTGACAAGTATCTGAATTTACAAAGTTCTGTATCTTCATCCTGGAGCATCTACTTTATTTTTGGGGAACAAATAAAGTAAAGATTTCAGATAGAAAGGCCAGAACTACCACTGCATGAGCTGGAATAGTGCCAAGATTTAAGAGAAATCATCCTCAAAACATCTTCAGCCTTGGTTTTGTAAAAGAGATAAGTAGATGGCTTGGAGTTCTGTGAGGTGTTTGCTACATGGAGCGCTAACTTCTCTCCAGTGCCAGCTCGTTTCCACCACATGTTGCCCCAAAATCAAACTGAACTGACAAGGCGACAGCTACCAATGCCACCTGCTCAAAATTCTCCAAATTCTCTTTTTCCTCCTTTGTACTTTTTATTTATGTTTCATATTCCCAGGGAACAAAAAAAAAAAACAAAAAAAAACAAAAAAAAAAACAACACCACAAAACACCAAAACAAAAAACACCCAAAAAGCCACTAGGGGAACAAAAAAAAAAAAAAAAGGAAGAAGTGTCATTTTGCTGCCTTGCAGTTATTTGATTTGTATTTGGTAAAGGCAAAGGAGCTGAAGGTGTCCTTTCTGAAATGACAATGAAGAGAAGAGAAGAGAAGAGAAGAGAAGAGAAGAGAAGAGAAGAGAAGAGAAGAGAAGAGAAGAGAAAAGAGAAGAGAAGAGAGCAAACCCACCAGCTTTGATTAACCTGCACTTAGTTTAAATCTCTGACACTGATGCTGGCTCACACTGGATCCTCCTGAAAGACATGACAGAGTGGTGGCTCCTGGAGCATCCCTTGCTAATAACCTTTTGATTTGGGCTGTCAAATGTACCATTGAAGAAGCTGACACTATTTCCCAGTTCTGGCATTATCCACACAGCAAGTAACAAACCTTGCCAAGAGCAGAAGTGTCAGGAAAATGTGTTTCAGATCTACAGAGGTGTCACAAAGGCAGGAGAGAACTTCTGGGAAGGAGGAGTGGTGGTGTCACTTTTCCATCGTCTTCAGTTTAGAGTGGCAAAGAGCCTTTTGGCCCAGTATGCTCCAGAAAGAATCTAATATTTTCCTAGATTTCCAAACATAGGAAGAAATGCTAACTATAGGAACACTCCAGTCTCAAAACTTCTCCCAGAAACCCTTGCTGGAGTGGGTATAATGCATGAAAGAGAGAATGCAAGACACTGCACCAGTTTGGCGTACCCAAAAGTTTTGTCTTTGTCAGGGAACAGCCATGTAGTCAGAATCACAGAACAGACCAAGAGCTCAGCTTCCATGCTGAGCCCTTCAGACACTATTATTTCAGCATCTTCCCAGCTGTCCCATGAAGGAAGCTTCATTCCTTGCCTTTGCATTTCTCTGCCTTTAAAACAAAAGGCAAAGTAATTTCTATTGTTTCATTGCAGAAACTGATTGAAAGGCTCATACATTTGAGATGATGAAAAATATACTGATGAAAACACTCCACATCAGAAAAAAATTGCATTTGTTGAGGCAGAGATGATTCTGACCAACATATTAATTTAAGCTGAGAGGTTTCCTGGTCCTGGACCAAATTTCTGGTAAGAATGAAGGAGAGAATGGGGGAGAAAGAGAGACAGCTGAGCTGTTAGAAGGCAGCTAATAAGAAGCTGCATGTTAGGGGCATTGCACTTGAAGGTTCTGATTCAAACCTGCCAGGGTCAAAGCCGGACCCTGTTTTCCCACAAATTGTCTTGGTGTGAGCAGTATCCTACAACTCTCTTGCAGGAATGCCAAAGGATGCTCTGCTTTGGGATGAAAGCACAACTTAAATATTCAGCTTGCCTCTGCAAAGCCTAACTGGCTTTCAACCTGACTTATCTGTATTGCCTGATGCCAACAAGTGTACTTTGATGTTCTGCCTGAATTCTCCCTTGCTTATTTTCTTTGCCTCAGCTTAAACTGAGATGAAATTGAATATAAGCTCCAGAAGCTCTCGGCCAGTTTTGAAAATTGTACCAATTACTTTTTGTTAAACCTATTTGTTTTTCTCTGAAATCACCAGTCTCCAGGGCTTGGAGAGGTGGAGGAGAGAGACTTACATACTAATTAGAAAAACAAATATCATCATTAATAGACTTAACATTAATGTAAAGCAGCTGCCAGTGACAGAGGGATTTGCCACTTTATTTTTATAATCTTTATCATCCAATATCATCATTCAAATGCTTTCCAATTCATGGGGGTTTTTTACTCATTTGGGCTTTTTTTACACTTCAATCTGCTCTTTTCTCCATTTTTCTGTTCTTCTTTCATGTCATTAATCTAATCTAATCCTCTTCCAAGGTGACACCACAAATGGAGCTCAAGTGCATTTACATCAGTGCCCTCAAATCATGTTATGTATTTGTCTGTGTCTTGGTGCTTTGTGATTCCCTTGGCTCCTTCCCTTCCCGTTGCTGTCAGCCCTGCTTGTTGCCCCTCTCAGGGCCAGTTTGGCATTAATGGCTGCCAGGTTTCTAAAATCCTTTTTAGAGGAGAGACAGTGGCTCACAGAAGTCAATTGGAGTATTTTGGTAACCTGGGATTAAGACAAGATCACTAATCCCCTTTTAAGGCTGTATCCTGCAGTCATCCTAGCTGGATTTCTCCTCAGGTCAAAGCTCACCAAGGAATGTGAGCAGGAAGCCCCCAATGAACACAACATCAAGTGCAGAGTGATTACTGCTAAAATAGAACTCCTGAAGATAATTCCACTTTCCCTATTTCTAAGGGGTTTTCTTTGCATGCCTTTTCTATTTGATGCCAGCTCAGATGTCCTCCTGCTGGCAGTGGGCTTCTCCTAATTCATGGCTGATGGCAGCCCTGCCATCAACAGCAGCCCAAATGCTTTGGGCAGAAGTTACAGTTCCACTAGTTTTTGTTCCTAAAATACAATGAGTGTGTAACAAAAGCTGACTCAGAATGACCTCACTCGCTCCAGCCCTGTCCATCTCCCACATCCCACATCAACAGGACTGACTGATTTGGAATCAGTGAGCCAACAGCGGAAATTAGCATTTGGTTCCTTGGTAACTCTTATTCAATCAATACATATTTTACATTTTAGGCCCCAGTGACAGGATGATCAGAACAAATTAGAAAATCTCAGGTGGAATAAACCTAATGGCTGTGGGATATTTCTAAAATAAAAATGCATGTTGAATCACAAATAATAGCTTGGCTGCAATCTCAGGAGTCTAATTATGAAATGGATGTGGAATCATTCTGTAGTTATTTAGAAAGTTCATTTCAGCAGCCAGAAATTCTCTCTATGTTTACTATATATCATCACAAGCCCTCTGTGGTTATTTGTAGCATCTACCCAGAAAGACACATGAATAAGAGAGGCAATTTTAAGAAATGGAGACAGATCCATGCCTTTTATAAGTCAATGAACTCATGCCAGGAATAAATTGAGACCAAATTCCTCAACAGAGTTAAATCACTTCCAGTCAGTCCAAATAGAGCAGAGCTTGCAGCAGGGATGTTCTCACCATAATGCAAAACCCTGCAACACTTCTGCTCAGTGCTTCTATCTTTGCCTTAGGAAAGAGCCCAGTTCAAAACCAGGAAAAACCTGCGCACAATGTGGATTTTAAACTGGTGCCACAGCTCCAGGAACATGATCATCACTTTCAAGGACCTGCTACATGGCCCTTCTGTACTCAGCACTGGTGAGGCTGCACCTTGAATCCTGTTTTCAGTTTTAGAATACTCACTACAAGAAAGATATTGAGGTGCTGGAACAGGTCCAGAGAAGGGCAATGGAGCTGAGGAAGGGTCTGGAGCACAAGATTTATGAGAAGCAGCTGAGGAAGCAGCTCCAGTTTTGACTGGAGAAAATTAGGCTCAGGGGAAACTGTCTCACTCCCTACAACTACCTGGAAAAAGATTGTAGATGAGGAGTGTTGGCCTCTTCTCCCAATTAACAAGAAATAGAACAAGAGGAAAAGGCCTCAGATTGCACCAGGGGAGATTTAGATTGGATATAAGGAAAAATTTCTTCACCAAAAGGGTTGTCAAGCACTGGAACAGACTACCCAGGGAAGCTGTTAGGTCAAGGTCCCTGGAGGTATTTAAAAGACATTTAGATGTGGCACCTGGGGACATGGTTTAGTGGTGGCCTTGGCAGGGCTGGGTTAACAGTTGGACTCACTGACCTTAGAGATCTTTTCCAACCAAAACAATTCTGACATACTACATCTGCAAACAGGGCCATGACTGCCTTCAGAAGTGAGTTTTGCCGTGATGGATCAGATGGCCACATGCAGTAACCACCACCCCAACCCCATTTTTACAAAGGTTAGCAATCCAGGCCCACAGGTCCTGGGTGAATGGCCCAGGTCTGCCCACCTGCATCAAAGGGGTGCTTAGAGATCTGTGTGACCATGAAAACTTCCAGCAGAGAGTAGTGATAACTAAAGGGCAAGGAGGTCCCACTGGGAGAGCAATCCTGTGGGTCCCTCATGGAGCACCACAGGGGCTGTCGGTGCTGCACTTTGCACTGATCACAACTGCACTTCCTTGGGAAAAACACACCTGGATACACAGCTCTCTGGCCATCACAGGAACTAACAGATATACAGGAAGGAAAACTGATTGCTTTCATCCTGGCTGGCTACACACACCAAGTGTTACAAGATCATTTTCCCATTCAGTGCTCTGTTTCCATTATGCTTTGCTGTTGCTCTTTTTTTTCACCAACTCCACAAAAATGACACATTTTGGATTAACCACCAGACAACAGATTAATCATGATCCTTCTGGATGTGGAATGGACCCATGCAGTCCAAAGAGCTGATTTTTGTCTTGAGGCTGGGATTTACACAGTGCTTTTTTTACTGGAAGGTTGAGGAGAAGAAATGGTGCTGTATGACATCTCATGGCTGTCCCATAACTTCCAGCAGTAAATCTGTTTCTCCAGAGGCAGAAAAAGGAAGAAGGCAACAGCCAATTATACTCTGTGGGGCAATTTGCTGCTTTATTTCCTGATGTACTCCCTGACTAGTGGAAAATCACTCTTGGCAAACACAAAACTTACCCTGCTTCCAAAAGGTGCATCTCTAAATTATTAATCAAGGGTACACAGAACCGCGAAAGGTGGAATACTGAACAAAGGCTCAATTGACACTCTGGAAGTTGAGGAAGATATGGAAGACTCCCCTCTAATTTATTTATTCCTTTTCTGTTCTGTTATCCTGATATGCTGCTTCCAGTTACCACTGCACCCCACACTGTATGGTATTACGTGATTTTGTTTTCAGATTGTTGGAGATAAAGTTACTTCATTATTAATATATATGCACTGTGCATATCCATAAATATTGAATATAGACGTGTGTGTGTGTGTAAACCTACTGGAAGTGTTAATAGTTAAGATAAACGAAGTACATTATTGCAACGAGTGACTATTTCTATGACCCTATTTGCAATAAAAGCAGATTCAATGATATGAGAAAATTGCTAGGTTTCAGAATAATTGAACCAGGCCAGACGAATCCCCACAAAGGCATCATTTACAAAGTACTTTGCTTGTCTAAAATATTTATTCCCACAGAAGGAAATGGAAAAAGAGTTCATATGGTTACACGGCTATCCTGCGAGTGTAAAATTGTTTTATCATGTTATGTTTATTTCCTAGACATCTTCCACTGAGGTATTGCAGAAAAAACACTGGCTGTGCAGTTAATTCCTTTGTGTGGACTGTTCATATTTATTCTCTGGGAAGTCAATCATGTTTTGTTTGGGCATGTTTTGTTTTTCTGCTGAGCAAACACTTAAGCAACCCTTTTCTTGTAAAAACTTATTTGCATATACAATGTGCACCATTCAATGTCAGTGCTACACAGAGAGTTGAAATGTTTTTGATTTCTCTCCTGTGTAGCATGGAAAGTAGTGGATTTCTTGATAAAAACGTTGGTGTTGCTCTTTAAGACTGCATTATATTGTTCATGTTCAAGGGCTACATCAGTAGTTATAGATAATTTTAGTTTGCCTTTTATTGAAAGCCTGGATAGATTTTTACTATTAAATGTTCACAGCAAAATGATTCCAAGCAATTTACAGACAAAGAATTACTCCCAGCAATTATCCACTGAATAAATCTGAATAATGAATATATTGACAAAAGTCACTATCTATTTGTGAACAATTAGCTGAAAGAAATAGAGGTGACACTCACAAGCTAAATAATTCATTTATGAATTATTTGTCCAGCTTTGTTTCTGACATACTTTGCATGAAATTAGATCAAAGCTTAGATGAAAAATTACTTTAAAAAGAAGCACAATATTAAAGGAAATTCTTACAGCTTCTAAGGTAGAAATCATCCCACTATAGTAACAATTATTTATTACCAGTGATTTCAGAGGCTAGAGAAGTTATTTTCCTGGATTCTTTTACTTGAAGCATTGGGCTGTGTTTTATTCCTAACATATATCCAATTTTAGGCTGTTAAACTACAATCAAAAACACTTAGTATGAATGGAACTGTCCCTGTCATGAGATTTGAACTCCCGACATCTTTATCCACTGAAACTTGAGTGCCCAGGTAACTACTAATTATTCAAGCATTTACAACCATTACTATCAATATAATTAGCACATCTTGAGATAAAAGTGAGAATGCCACTGTGAAATTATCATCCCTGGCATTTAGATAGCAATCTTTCATGAAAACATTTATAAGCTGCCCAATTATTTTTCAATCAAATGAACAAAAAAAATTGTTTACATTTAAGGGGAATCTAGAACTCAAAAGAAATGGTTTCTGGCATGAAAAATTATAAATGTTGTCTCCATATGTCCATTTCTTGAATACAACAAATCCCATCAACTTCTGCATTGGTGGTTTTTTGGTTTTTTGGGTTTTTATTTAAATTACCAAAATATCTTTGACCAAATACTTAGAAAACTGTAAAATCTTCCTTTGAACAAAGCCAGGTTCAGTGAAAAAAACATGAACAAGGTTTTTCATTCAGATCTAAAAGCTGACAAGTGCATTGCCCCACTCTGCAGGAAAAAGAGGCTGCACAAGACCTTCTTATGTGCCTTGCTGGGTGACACCAATAGAAATAAATGAGACAATTCCCATGGACAAAGTCAAAGCCAGATGAGGACTAGAGTTTGAGTTCCCTAATCCCACCTTCATCAGTTTTGCTGGCTAAAGCAGGCAGGTAAATTCCTTTTACATGAATTAATAGTAGGCAATTATCACAACAGGAGGAAGGAGGAGCCAGAGAAGCCAGGGACCATGGTTTGACAGGTTTTGTCACCTTTCTGTCTAGGATTGACCATGAATAAAATTTTAAAGACTGTGTTTTCCCCACCAAAAGCCACCCTAGATTTCCTGAATTAACTTCTGTGGAACCCTTGCAGGACACAGCAGAGAGGGGATTTTGGAAGCATTTCACAAGGCCTGCAGCTGTGAGCTGGTTTCAGCATGAGGAAAAGCCCTCCATCACCCCAATGCACAGGAAAGAGAAGGTAAGGCAACTCTTTTTCAGGAATGGTGCATTCAGTGGAGAGCCCTAGACCAGCAAAATCTTTTCCTCTCCACGTGGATGCTGATGTCACTAAGGGCAGGCTTGAGGACAGTACACCCATGCAGAGGCTCAGCTGCAGGAGGCAGAAGCCCTGAGAGGTTTGCTGACNTCTGCATTGGTGGTTTTTTGGTTTTTGGGGTTTTTTTAATTATCAAAGTATCTCTGACCAGATACTTAGGAAACTGTAAAATCTTCCTTTGAACAAATCCAGGTTCAGTGGAAAAAACATGAACAAGGTTTTTCATTCAGATCTAAAAGCTGACAAGTGCATTGCCCCACTCTGCAGGAAAAAGAGGCTGCACAAGACCTTCTTATGTGCCTTGCTGGGTGACACCAATAGAAATAAATGAGACAATTCCCATGGACAAAGTCAAAGCCAGATGAGGACTAGAGTTTGAGTTCCCTAATCCCACCTTCATCAGTTTTGCTGGCTAAAGCAGGCAGGTAAATTCCTTTTACATGAATTAATAGTAGGCAATTATCACAACAGGAGGAAGGAGGAGCCAGAGAAGCCAGGGACCATGGTTTGACAGGTTTTGTCACCTTTCTGTCTAGGATTGACCATGAATAAAATTTTAAAGACTGTGTTTTCCCCACCAAAAGCCACCCTAGATTTCCTGAATTAACTTCTGTGGAACCCTTGCAGGACACAGCAGAGAGGGGATTTTGGAAGCATTTCACAAGGCCTGCAGCTGTGAGCTGGTTTCAGCATGAGGAAAAGCCCTCCATCACCCCAATGCACAGGAAAGAGAAGGTAAGGCAACTCTTTTTCAGGAATGGTGCATTCAGTGGAGAGCCCTAGACCAGCAAAATCTTTTCCTCTCCACGTGGATGCTGATGTCACTAAGGGCAGGCTTGAGGACAGTACACCCATGCAGAGGCTCAGCTGCAGGAGGCAGAAGCCCTGAGAGGTTTGCTGACCCCATATCAGCCACAGAAGCCTCGTCTGCTGCTCTGGCCCAGTTTTCTCTGGGGGAGGATCCCAACCCTTTCCATCTACTCACCCATTCCCCATATCCCTGAAAGGAGTGAGTAAGTAGTGAAGCCCACAGAGCAGCTGTGCCCTCTGGTTCCCAGTGCCTGTATGAGCATCTTGCCACCCTCTCTGCACTGCAGAACAAGGGCCAGCCTGAAAATGACATGGAAATATCCATCCAACCACCTGCTATAAAACCAAACCATGTACATTACACATGGCACTGCAAATAAATAGCTCCAGGAAAAGAACAGGGACAACAAACCAGTATATTTCAGCAATCATGGCAGGTATTTCTAACTAGAAATTGTACATTTGATGATGCCCAGCCTTCAGCATTTGGCAAGGGGCTGTTAAAGCCTCTTGAACAGTAAATCACCTCTCTTTCTATCAATAATCTTATTGTAATAAGAGTAGAAATGTCAAATGTTTAAATCCCACTTTATTACTATAATAATGGATTTAATTTGTAAAACATATAAAGTGAGGCCATAACTGTTCTGGAGGGAGATATCTGTCATCCCACTATATTTATATAATTTGCTGATGACTTTACCCACATATTTTGAATGGAAGAAGGATTAAAAGCAATCCCACTTCCAAGATTTTTGTGACTGGGAATGGACTCTGGAAAGGAAACCACCATGATCACAGAAATGCAGCAATTGCTGTTAAAAAACCACCCCCAACTTCACATTCACGCAGAACAAATACACGGGTGACAAGTCTGTGACTTGCTCCATTCAGGCCCTCTCCCTCTGCCAGAACAGCCCTGCTTCCAGCTGCACAGCCAGTATTATCACTGGGTGCTATTTTTGGCTCCTGAGTACATCTCATCCTTCCCACGCCAGCCCTGGTACGCAGGGCACAAACTCTTCTTTCCACTCCCTTGTCCTGCGCTGCCGGCTCCGTCCCCGCTGCTCAGGGGTCTCCGGACGATTTTTCCTGGTCCTTCTCATTTTCTGGGCAGGAGGCTTTCCATCCAAAGCTTCATGTGGGAGGCTTCATGTTGGCATCCAGAGTACATGTCCCAAATATGTCCAGCCTCACTTTCTGATCCTAGTGCCAAAGAGGTGCAGGTAAGTAATCTTCTCATGGGTGATGAAGTCCCTGTGTCCAGTGCCTGGAGCTTGTTACAAATGGTTTGTTTTTAGGGTCATACAATTTCCCAGCTATCACTTTGGTAGGTTTCCAGCTCTTGTCACAGTGTGTTAACACCAGATTTCTGTCTGAGGGGACAGTGCTTTGTTCGTTCTGACACTGCGTAGCTTTGATTTCTGTAAGTTAATAAAGTCTAGTGAATATCATGAAATCACTTCCTTTTTAAGGTCTTCCTTGGCTAGGTGTTATCCAACCAGGCAGTTTAATGTTTTTCTCTTCTGATGTGATGTCACTACTAAGTGTTTGGAAAAGCTCATGTGGGCAACAGCTGCACTTGGAGTTATAAATCTCTTCAAATATAAGGTTCAGTTTCCTTGGCTGTGCCACAGGAGAAGCCCTTATAGCTATAACCACCCCTAGCCTGAGCTAGGCTGTGTCTCCCTAAACCTGTTTCATTTTACACAGAATAATCAAATATTCATTATGTGAGTAAGTGTGTGTGTGGCTGTTGCAGAGGGATTGGGGCATTCACCTGGTAGATGAGAGACCCTGTTCCCAGTGACCGCTCCAATGAATATTTAAGTATTACAGATTAAGTATTCATTGGAGCAAGGATAGGAGCAGACTTCTGCCACCCCCAAGGGAGCACCCAAACACGAGGCTGTAAAGTCATTCTTTCTTTAGCTCAATGAATATTTAATTATTCAAGGCCAAACAAGACAGCTCCAGTGGCAGAGACTGAGATTCCCTGCTCCCGTGTGTGCACCATAACCCTGATGATGAGAGCATGTATATAAGACATAGCTTTGTATTTCTTTGGACTCAGAAAGAAGTGAAATCCAGGTTTTCCATAACCTGAATGGGGCTTCCAGCTTTGTAGCTGCTGAATGAAAAACACAGAGCTCCAACACATGCTTTCCCCAGTCATGAGACAGAGGTGATATGACCCCAGGATCAGAGAAAGCATCCTTATCAGTGATGAGATTGGTTTCATGAATCTCTCAGGAGAAGGGATCAAAGCTGAAGACATTCCTCACCCCAAGGCAGCTCCTGTTGGCTATGTAATATGTCTTTTGAGGTTATCTAGAATGTGATGTGTAAGAAAACCTATTTATTTATCCCTTTTACTCTGGGGTCTGACACCCCCAGATTGCAGTCAATGGGACCTAATCCTGCTTCTGCAGTCCAAGGAGTGGGTGTGTGAAATGGTGAGCATGGGGAAAGCATCCCACGAGAAAAGTCAAGGCAATGGCATTTGGGTCTAAAAAAGGACAAAAGTAGATAATTGAGGAGTAGAAAGATTAAAGCAAGGAGAAGAATTGAAGTAGGGAGCATGCAATCACTGAGTGGGAGAACAACAAACGAGGAGAGGGAAAAGGGAGCAGAGAGAAATCCAGAAGAAATAATAACCTTTATCTAGCAGAGGAACAGAGGGGAGAGATGGAAAGGGCTAGGGAAGATTACCTCAGTCTTAAAAATAAAACATTGAGAATCTCTACCCCCCAGTTTGAAAAGCAGAAAAATTGCCATCTGCTCTCTACTGCCAGAGGACAGTGGGTGTCTGAACCAAGGTTCTTTGGATTCAGTTTGGGCAGTTGACTGTGGGAGAACTCCCATGCAGAACAGTGAGTTATTACTGTTATTGCAGCTCTGTTTCTTGTAATTTCAAAGAATCCACAGCATTATGATTCTGTTGTCAAAGACTAAATGTGGTTTCCAAGCAAAAACCAGAGCAACAGCATAATTGTCATATTGAAATGCAAATAAATTACCTTCTTGTACCCACCAGGAGTGTCCAAACCCAAGTCAGCTGCACAGTCCCAGTATTTGAAATGGTAACGCTGCATTCTGAATGGAACTGCTTAGCTCAGAACATTTCAAAGGTGCTCCAAATGATACGGTTCATATATTTCATATCACATTTATGTTCTTCTAAGAACAGCCCAAGGCTGTTGAGCAGCCACCTTCAGCAAATATTTGTTACAATTTAGAGAAATCCTTTCTGAACATTTTGCTGTCCATTGCTTTACCTACCCTTCTCCCTGAGAATGCAGCTTTAGAGCCCTGCAGATCTATGGCAATGAATATCCCTTTTGTTTGGCTGTAAATGTTACAGTGGCTTGGCTATGTCCAAGCAGACGTGTTACATATCATGTCCTTCCAGGGACACGGTAACACATCCACCAAAGATCAAAAGTTCACCCAGATACTTCACCCTGTTTGAATGGTCACATGTTTTGTGTTTTGGTCAACTCTTTAGACAGATGACAGCAGCTATCCTCCTTCCATACTGAGGAAAAGGCCAGCTGTGGACCAAGCTGTGGGGGACAAGCGGAGAGCAGAGAGAAGGGTTCGATTTCGTGAGCCAGAAGAAGTCATTGAACATGGTATGCTCGAGTTATCAGGAATTTTGGCATGACCTTTCTGGCTTTTAACATCCACTCTGTCTGTCCACATCAGCTTCCCCCTGATAATTTGTGATTTTCAGCTCAGCACGGAGCAGAGGGTGGATGATTTTCGCTCTGTGCTCTGCAGAACTGCATCTGGTCCATTTGCCTGCCTGCCCTGGGATGGACAGGCTCCTGCCTCACCCTCAGCTGCTGTCACAGTGACTCCTGAGTCAGCCCCCACAGGGGTCACTGTACACCATGGGCCTGGCTGGGCCCCAGGGCTTCCCCAGAGCTATGTTTCCACTCAGACCAAATTTAAACATAATTATGTCACCGTGGGTAACGAGGATGCCACAGAATACAACAGCAGAGGTCTGAGCCTAGCAGCCAGGATGTAATAACTTCTGCCAACAAAGGCACCCAAGGACTAACACAGCTATGAAAACCTCTGATCTTTTCATTCATGAGCCAAAATATTGAAAGTAGGTCAACTGGGAGTGACCTTCAGCAGAGGTCTGGCACAAGGATCCAGTTTGCACTTCTATATGTGCTGTATGCCACACCAAATAATAACTGGTGTTACCTTCTGCCTTTCCCAAACCCATCCAACCAAGAAAATGGTATTTATTGGTAGAGAACTAAAATTATATGGGTTTGATATGTCAGTTGGTCAAAACACAGGTGGCAGAATGGTAAAATTTCTATGTCAGCCACCTGTTTGGACTGCTACAGCTTCTGAAAATAAGGCTTGGCATCTGCTGTGTCTATAAACAGAACTCTCGTTTGTTTGGCAATACATTGTTTGGGATGCCTCCTGATGCATGAAGGGGAAGCTGTTTCTTGACAAGCTTGTTGACATGGCCTGGGCTTTCCCACCAAAACTGAACTCCTGGAGAGACTCAGGGAGTCAGCCTTAAATTCCTCAAAGTTCATCTGACTGCTCAAGAGCAGGATTCTGATGGCAATTAATAACTCCCTCAGGTCTCTGCCAGAGTCCATGCCCCACATCAGCCCTGGGAATCCTGCAGTCAGTCCAGCCCAGGGGACCAGGCTGGTCTCCCACTGGCTCTGACTTCAGCAAAGCCATGCTGGAACTCATGCAGGGAGCTGCAGGCATGGAGAAGACTCTGACTCTTTCTCATGGAGACATGAGGAACGTTCCAACCCATAATTAGTATTCTGTGTTGCAAACAGTCTGTGATTTAGATTATTTGCTGTTTGTCCACACAATGTTACTCACATTAAGGCTGGTAAAATGAAGGTTTCTGGCACCACTGAAATTTTTCCATTTCCAATCCAGGACTTTTCATCCTGGATTGTGTCTGGGCCCTGGCTGCCAAGCAGACACATTTCCAGGATATTGTTGAAATGAAAGTTAGTCTGACAGTGCTTTCTTAACTTTCATTCTTTCAGCCTGCTGGTCTAAATCCTCTCCTTTCTAGGAATTATGTGGAATAGGGAGGGGTTTTAGTAGAGCTGTTTCCTGACCTCCCTGCAACAGCAGCAATCCTGCCTCTGAATTCTCACACACAATAATTTTTCCTCACTTTCCTGAAGTGCACCTGCATCTGCATGTTTGCATGGATTGGGTAGGTCCTCATCCAGAGCCAAAAGTGGTGTAAGACATTGCCCAGCATCTCTAAGGTGACAGGCAATTTCAGAGACACTGCTTGGTTCTGGCTTTTCTTGTTCACCTGCTGCCAAGAGACCTTTCCAGGCAAGTAAGAACATTTTCATTTTGTTTTCCAGTAATTTCCTGCTGTGACTACGTAGTGGGTAAGTTGAATTTTTCACATTACAACTGTGAGCCATCCATAGCATTAACCTGAGCTTGCTTTTGCAGCTGGTGGGATGCCCTGTGCAAATATACCCTCCATATACACAGCATTTTGTGTTGTCAGTGGTTGTTGCTTTTTCTTCTCAGCATAAGCAGCACAAGGTGCTGATGAGGTCTGGTGCAATTTTAAACAAGACATCTAGTAAGACAAATTGTGGAAACAAAAATTAAAGCCTTGAAGCTATTTCTAATTTAAGTATAATGAATATATTTTATGGCATTAGAATAGGTACAGGTTTCTCACTAAGATATGCAAGGAAAGCACCCCAAGCTAAACAATAGTTCTCCCTGCTGAGTTTTGTATGAGGGGAAGAGACAATTCATTTATATGCTGACAGCAGGGTAGAAATAATAAAAATAATCAGTTTTTTCTGGTTTTTGCTTGAGACCTGGCAGCCTCACAGACCCCCAAGAAAATGAGTGTATCTAGATATTCTGGTGATGGTGATCATTTCTAGAGGGCCTGGCCAACACGCAGCCCCTGCTGTAGGCAGTGCAGTGAAGGGGAGAGGGGTACCTACACACATGTATTTATACACACACAGGGCTGTGGTTTTGGGAGGCCAAAAAGCCTCTTAGGCAGATGTCCCCATATCCCTCAGCTATTGCTCTTGTCCAGGAAGAGGGGTTGTATGCTCATAACAATGGAACCATCATCTAGGGCTGTTGCTGGGCTAGAAACAGGGTACTACAGCCAGAAAAGGGCCTGGTGGAAAAGAAAAGAACAAATATTCTTCAGGGCACAGTGGAAATGTGTACCCAAGGCAGGAACTGAGACAAAATCTCCTGTATTCAGGTCCAGTGCTTTTCTCAGATGAGTTTTCTCAGATGAGACTGGGCATAGGTGTGTGCTCTTCCAACATGCAATTTAACTAACAAATTTAAGCATTAAATTTCTAATAGTAATCTAGAAAAGCAAATTTGATTTTCAACACCAAAATGTAGTGATGGGCTGAAGCTGTTGTGAGCACAGCTCATCACAATTTTGCAGGTGGAATTACTCTTCTGCCTTATTTTTTTCTGTTCATGGATAGAACATATTTCATAACTGAGAGGATATAAGGAAAGCCCAATTTTACATTTGAGATCACTCAGAAATTTCACATGGAAAGTTGCTTTTTAAAAGTTGGAACAGGTTAGAAGCATTTCATATGAAAGGGTTGATGTGAAATGCTGTTCAGCTTCCACAGGAAGGTTTCCCTGCTCCCATGAGTGCTCATCAGCTGAGCCCCACGTTGGAAAAGGCAGGTGGGGCACCCAGTCAGGAGCTGTAGCCTGTGGTGTGGGAAATCTCACAAGGGAAACACCAACTCCCAACTCACAAATCTCTGCAAAACCAGAAAGTGGTGAGCAATTCCCTGGCTAAACACCTTCATATCAACCCTTCATAGAATAATGCCAAATAAACAAATTTATAAAATCTGAAGTCTGCACATGGATAATTTGAAAACAGAAAGAAGGGCTAAATTCAAATGAATAAATTACTTGCTGCAAATAATTCACTCAGATCTATTATGGGACATTGATTTGGTTTCTGGTTAGCTATAAAATGACTGCCTATTAACATTTTACCTTTTCCCCATACACTTTTTGATACATTATTATGTGTTTCTGGCTTGGTTTTATGACTTTTACCTTCCTCTCTGTACATCTGTATGACAGTTTAATTGACTGGTGTGTATTCCAGGGCTCGGAGTAGAAGCTAATTTAAATATGTTACAGCTAATGTTGGCCCTTTACCCATAATAATACACTCCACATTTTTATCTCCTTATTGATTATGTGCATATGGCAGGAAAATAGCTGCACACTATGGGTTTTATTCAGGCATGAATTTGGCTTTATACTGCATGTTTAGTACTCTAAGTGCTTTATGAAATAGTGCCGACTGCGCGATGGCCGCGCAGTCAGACAGAGCAGCCAGATCTGAATCAAACTGGATCCCCAAGGCCCAGGGATGGATTAAAACACAGGCAAGGACTGGACACAGCTGTCAGCAAGCTGAATGCAGCCCTCTGATTTTCACATGTGTGCTGTGCCCGACCTGTGGCACTTTAAACATATTTTAAAAATATTTTGAAGGCAAGAAAAATCTTTACAGGATCCTCGTGCTGAAGAGCAAATGCAGAGGACATTCTGGTGTAATTAGCACACATAGCACTTTGAGAGTGGTTCAAACTGCCAGAGCTTTCTGAACATACCTCTTGGTTAATGGAGCCATGTTTGGGTTCTTCCCATAATTAGCAGGAGTCCCAAACAAGCTGACTTACAAGGGAAAAGGACAGAAATCTATAGCTTCTCTCTTTTATGGAGCATTTGTGAACATTAAATAATTAGACCAAGTAGCTTCAAATTCTCCTAGCATTCAACTTAACATTTAGGGTAAAGGTATAAAAAATAATTGCTGTAGGGGAAGTTGAGATCATGCATTAGCTATGCTAATCCTGTTCTTATTGTATATAATTAAACTCTTTAAATGCTCCATTAGATGATATCTTTTATACTCACCACCTTCCATCAGGAGGTGTGACTCACTGTCACTTAACTGATGCCTACGGAAATGCTCACCACCAGAGCCCTCTGTACCCTGCTGCTGCCAGAAAATTGAGACAAAGGCATCAGCAGGGGATCAAATTTGGGAAGCACTTAAGATGGCACTAAAATAATGCCGCTTTCTTTTTTTCTTCTCATCACCACTCAGCAGATGACAGGACATCATCTGGATTGCCTGTGCTCCTGTGGCTCTTGTTATGTGCAGTGCTGATCCTTGCTGTGAGTCTCTACTACACCAGCATGAAGCAAGATGTCACAGTCCTCCTGGAGGAATTTCAATCCCTGCTTGTCATCCTCTTTCTTCATATAAGACACGTTGCTCAGAGGTGCTGGACTTGGTTTCTGAGGCAGTAGCAGTGTCCTCCAGCCTGACACTGCTAAGAAACATCAGTGCAAAGCTCCCAGCCTACTGCAGCCACATGCAAGGAACACATGAGCATCCACCTCAAAGAGCAAGAAAATCACCCCTGCTGTGCACCATCCAGCAAACACTTGTTCTCCTTTTTCCTTCTTTGTTGTTTTTCTGTGTTTCACATCAATGAACATGCATGCTAACACCTTGAAATCCCACCAAACTCATGCTCCATCACCCTGAACAGCAAAGAAGTATCTAGATTTGGTTACCCAGAATTTATAAGCTGCTGATATGAGGAGCAAAAGCAGAGAGAGAAATACATTGATCTGTGTAGGCAGCAGCAAACTCAGAAGAAAAGTCTTGTGAGTCTCGGGTCAAGGCTTTAGATACCAAACCATCTTTCTCCTCAAGTCTCCTAAGAATTATTCTGCAAAGGTTAAAATAAAGCTCAGCTATTGCACAGACACTGCTCTGGTGGCCAAATGCTTGGCAAGCTGCTATATTTATACGCCTGAAATGATGATTAGTAAAATCCCAGCAAATGGCTTTCTTGTTTCCTTTCACGCATTTCTTTCGTCCATGGGCAAAAGCTGGTTCTTAATGCTTCACTTGACTCCCAGGTGTGAAAAAGAACATGGAAACTCATTTAAAGAGAAAATAGTTTATTTGCCTAACATAATAAAGAGCAGCATTGAAACCCAGGTTAATCATCAAAACAGTAGTTTAATCCTCTGGGTTTGAGTCAGTCCATAAACCCCACAGGCTGACGTGCAAGATTTATGATAGTGCTTGTATTCAGACAGAGGTTATGCCTGAGTATTCAAGGCCTTATATCATGATAATATGGACTGCTCATGAAGGTGTTGGATGCATAGTTCCTTTATCATTGTCCCACCACAATATGCATTTCTCTGAAAGGAATCATTTTAATGGAGATCATGTGAAATGATGCTCTGGGTTTCTGAGAGGAGAACAAATGACTGCAAGTTCATGAGCTTCAAAGAACCTGCACAACCAGCTTTTTAGATCTTAGATTCTGCTCAGCTAGCACCTCATGTGTGCTTGGGGTTATTTTGTATGGTAAGATTGACACCAGAACCTGTAAGTAAATGAAAAAGGGAAAAAAAAAGAGGGGGAAGAAAACACTGCAGAGAAGATGAAGAGATGTCTGCAAGACCTTGGTTTATATTCCCCCTGCCATTGCAACCATCAAAAAGAAAAAATGGTGCTTTATTTCTAGTTATTTTTTTAAAAGAGGGCCACACATCTGCCCCAGCAACCTTCTCCCAAGCAGCCCAAGAACTTTAACCAGGAGAGGATAAACAGGAACACAATGTGCAATCTTCTCTCAGGAGAAGAGGAGGCAGCAGTTTGATTGAGAACAAGTCAGAAAAATTGCAGCCCAAGACAGAAAGTGCCTTCAGTGGCTACTCTCCTGCCTCTCCTAAGCTGTCAAAGCCCCAGGCAGGCACTAGACATGAGCTGGCCTGGGAAGCAGGGGCTGCTCTGGCCTGGGAAGCAGAGGGTGCTGCAGGAGCAGGGTTTGGCTCAGGGGGCTGTGTGCAGATCACTCAGGTACCCCAGCGCAAAGGGGGAGTCCCACCACTGCTTCCCTCCCTTCTCCCCTGTCTCAGCCCTGCTGTTTAGGTAATAAAGAAGAAAGGTTTTAAACCTGTGTGCTGATGAATCTCTGGGGAAAAGGTTTAGATTGGTACCTGCACGGGGCAAGGGGGTAATTTCAACTTCTGTCTGCATTTTTTGAATATTTGTGATCTTTTTAATGTCCACGTTGAGACTCCTTGGCAAATCAGTGGTGTTTCTTTCTGGGCTCTGGGCTGACTCCTCTTAGGACTGTGAGGGAAAATGTGGAGGTGGTGTGAAGACCACACATGTGCTCAGCCTCCTGCACAGCTCCCCAGGGGATGGACAGAGGACCACCTTTACACTGAGCCTGCTACAAAAGGAAAATGTCCACGTTCCTCTTGTTGGGGCACAATTTATTGGTGTGAGTGAGAAACTGCTATCACATCTGGGCTGTCAGGGATATTTAGCAGAGGAACAGCTATTTTTGGCTTTTGTGTTGGCTGTGTTTGGGACTGTTTTGGGCATGGGAAAAGGCAGCACTTGAGTTATCTTGAGGCCACTGTTGAGGTCTCACCATGGCTTTACAAGGTCTCCTGGGTCAGAATTGTTTACTGTGGTCAGTCAGATACTTGGCAGGCAGCAGAAAGCCAAATCAAAATTGCCTCCAAGCCACAAGGTTTGAAATAAATGAAGGCTAAAACCTATTTCTGGCAGAGCAGTGGCATCTTGTAGGTGAAGAAGCTGAAGCTAAGAAAGCCATTGCATGTGGGAGTGAATGAAGTGGGTCAATAACATGGCTGGGAATAGGAGAAAAAATTCCAGCTCCTGGGCCTGCATTTCTTTGCTGCACAACTTCACTGTGGACTTACTCCTTTTATTTCCTTCTCACAGTGAAGTGCTTTTTCCATTCATCCATACTGCTTAAACACACACAACCCCTTTTCTCTCTCTGCCCCTTCATTCTTTAGCCATCACAGCTTTATCCTCACCACCATGAGCTGGATGTGATTTCTCCTTATTCTTGTTCAATGGTGTTTTTTCTGGGTGTGACACCTTTATGAATTTGGATCTCTGAAGTTACATAAAATCATCTGTGCTGGGTAATAATCCCCTTGCTGGCCATGCTGGGCAATATTTGCCTTCAGTACAACTCCTGAGAACTTCTCAATAGAAGTAAAAAGGAGAGAGAGTACATAATTTATTGCAAAAAGTGGAGAGGCTCACCTGAATTCACAGTGGAGGCAGCTTGGTGAGTTGCTTCAGAAGTCAAAAGTGCTGCAGCCAACCAGCTCTGGGCAATTGTAAAATGAAACTTGGAAATGGCTGTGTTTTAGATATAAAGGTCTGAAAGAGGGAGTGATGCAGGACAGGACCCTTGGTGCAGTTTTTGAAGCAGACAGTGGGTAGGGGGCAGTCCCAGGAGCAGTGTCTGGGGTGGCAGGGGACAAAGGGCAGAGGGAGAGCAGCAGGTCTGTGCATGACAATGGACTAATGGCAGTCCCTAAGGGTAGAAGTGCTGCTTAAATTCCCTGATGCAGTGAGTACGTAACTAACACACAGCAGAAATAAGCAGACCACAACAGAAGGGTAAGTGTTGTTTTGACAGTGTTCAGCACATTCCTGCAGTGTGAACGGATGGAGGGCAGCTGCCAACACCCTCTTCAGGCACACTGACAGCACCTGATTGCAGCAGCAGGAGTATCCATACCCATGTGATTAGAAGAGATAGAAAAAGACATAGAGAGATGACACTGGATGGTTTTGCATTAACCTTTTGATGCACTCAGCATTAGCACCAGTGAAAGGCAGTCCCAAAGACTGCCTCAAGTCCCCTTCCTTCCCTTCATGTCTCCAACCCCGATAGTCTGGAAATGAGCCCATAGCAGCAATTGTAATTGTCATTTCTGCCTTTTGCCACTTAGAAGCAAGCAGAAGAGCTGGCAGCTTGTGACTATAAAAAGGGTGTTACCAGCTGCCCCCAGGGAATAACTCAGGAACCTATAAGATAATAGTGTGGACTTGTTTCTTATTAATTCTTTGCTCCAAGATAGCTGTTGGGAACCTTTTTGCTCACTTCTGAAGAGAAAGACTGATGCTACATGAAGAAAATTAACCAGCTGGCATTTAGAAAAATGGCCTGTCCGTGCAGCCTGTGGTCTCCCCTTACATTTGGTAACAAACCAGCTGCATGTTGACACAGGACCATCTTCTCCTTGTCTCCAACGGCATTAGGGGGAACTGCTGGAAGAGGATAACAAAAGGGCTCAGGCAGCTGAGGATGGTTGGGCATACCCTTAACTACACAAGTTGTGGCATGGAGAGGCTGGGCAATGAGTACAAAGACTCTACCACTGACTTTGAGAACATTTTTTAATCTTATATTATAGCAATTTAAACTCACCTTCAAAGAACAGGCACAGAAACATTGACTTTTCAAATAATTTATTTTTATATTTCACCAAATCATAAAAAGCCGATGCACTGTTCAGCAAAAAGCATCAATATAGAAAACACATTAACTCGTTATCAGTAATGCTGGAGTCTACCACGTACACTGAACCCAGTCCAGCCCCTGCTGAAGCCAGAGGAAACTCAGTGACTCCACCAGCAGGATTGGATTCAGCATTTTTCTTTGCTGGGTGTTTACAAAGAGCTGTATTAAAATGCTAATAAAAAGCTTCCCTTTTGAGACTGTATCAAAACAATAATAAAACCTCACTCCTGTTCTGGTTTTGTCAAACACATGCAATTAAAGCAGTCATTACACTGCAAAAGACCATACAAATAAACAGAGATAATATTCAAAACAGGCCAGGCTCTACCCTCAGCTTGTGTGGACTGGTGTGGCTGCTCACAGGATAATCTATGTACCCTTGTGAGGGATCTGCTCCTCAACTGCTTTCAGTTGTTAAACAAATTATGAGAAAGTGTTCTGTTTTCTCCCCAAATACCCACTGTAGGAACCTCTTAAGCAGCATAAAAAAAATTAGATAATCTAGACTCTTACAAAGCTTTTCCCAGCTGGCTGTAAGAGACAGTATGAATGAATACATACATCAGAGGACACATATTTCAGAGAGGCTGAAATGCTTTCAGGCTCTGCACTGACTTACAAGCAAGAAAGATCTTCAGATCTTTGCAGGTGGTACCACACAAAACTACTAAACCTTTTAAAACTATGGGTGCTAATGAGCTACCCTCAGAAATGCCAGCTCTAAAGAGATTTGGGAACAGTCTTTCCTTCCCTGGACAAGTCAAGAGCTGCACTGGACAAAGGGCCAGTGTAGGGTATCTGCATCTGCTTTCCTCCAAATCTGGTGGCAATGTCAGCACTTTTACACCAGATACCTGCACAGCTGGCACAGGTGGCTCTCTCCAGAAGCTGACTTTAGGTCAGCACATGCTTCAAGAGGATGCTCTGCAATTTGTGAGACCACATGAGCAGGTAGGGGCTGAGCAGGCCAAGCAGAGGCTGACATCAGTGTCAATACCACTCCCTCATACCACACCCCAAAAGCTGATATCCCTCACAAGAAATGCACTGACTCCTCAGTACCTATTTCTGTTCAGAGTGATGCCACTGTGCTGCACACCTCAGCTGTCCTTGTCTCTGTTAGGAAGGGATGTGAGAAATAAGACCCAATCAGCTTGATAGCAATAAAATCCTCTCTGAAGTTTGCAGGAATGTTTTTGAAGATTAAAGGATGAAGAGGGAGGAAACTTCAGTGGAACTGTTGGGGTGTTCTGTTATTTTTGTTTTGTTTATAAACATTCAGTGTACTTCAGATCACAATATATTGATTTCTCAGTTGTGTAGCTTGGGCTGTTTTAATTAGAGTGTGTTTGACCAGAATTGCTCTGATACCAGCAGCCTGCACTGGCTGTGGACCCCAGTAGAGAGGTCCCCCCACAGAAGGATTCTGAGTGCAGAGCTTCTCAGCACCACTGAGCAAAGGGACTGCCTGCTGCTCTCAAAGAATGTGGTTTAATAAGGAGGCTGCCAGAGCTTATGAAGTCAAATGCTGGATGCTGTTTCAACAACCATGGTTAAAAGTGTTGCAGCAGCCTAGAAAGTGGAATGGATTAACTGATGCAACCCAGATCCTGTGTGTTCCAGGAAGATGTGCTGTGTTTTAGACACAGACTGCTGGACTTCACATTGTTAATTGGGAGAAATAATTCTCTCTGCTGCAGGAGAGATGGAGTGAAGAGTTCTGGACTGTGTAATGTGGGATACCATGACAGTTTTCAAACAGTTTTTTGTGGTTTAACACAGCACTCGTTTAACTCCACCAGGTTCCTGGGGAGACTGGTGGCACCAGCCTTGGAAACCTCCCAGAGCAACACATCACCCAAATCAGGCCTGGCTTATGTAAAGGGAAAGGTTCAGTGTCACGATCCAGAGAGGCTGAATGAGAACAGGGAAAATCCTTGACTGCTTTTCTTAATTTTTTGACAATATTTTCCACAGAGACAGCAATTTTTCTCACATTCATAAATACACTTCACAGTCTGTACCCACAGTGGAGTCAAATTTGCCCAAATCTAGGGGGAAACAAGGAGAAAATGAGGAGGAGATGAAGAGTAGTTTAGTCTCAGGACAGTTTACTCACTTGTGTGAGAAATCATCCAAGATACCAACAGTACTTACAAATCATCATTCTCACCTCCTGGCAGGTTGGCTCAACCCTCACTTTACAACACAGTCAAGTGGCAAGGGGGAACAAAACCTTCTCACATTGGGTTTCCACCACATACAAAAAATTCCAGCTATTTCAGTGAGCAGCTCTTGCTTCCAAGTAGTTTATCTCCTTGATAAACACCAGAGCCAGCACTCTAAATAATTGTTATTTAGGAATTTCAAGCCAAGTAGAAGAGCTCCAGCAGGAGGATTCAAGGGGGATCAAGGATAACCTTTCATGTCTAATGAATTGCTGCTGTTGTCTTTTTATTTTGGTGAGAAAAAAATAAATTAAAAAATCCCAAACCAAAATTATATCATTATTTGACCAATGCAAAGTGCTATTCACACAGCACTTCTCGGGTACTTATGCCCGTTTTTTAGCAATGAGGATTTTACAGCAAGCTAATAAGCATTAAATCCTTTAGCTGTCTATGGAAATAGGATTTAGAGTCTCACATGGATTCAGGTTTTTTTTCTCTACTGTGTGCAATAACAGTTCAAGCAGCTACAGTAGCTGTGAGAGGTAGAGATCTTTAAGCACTCGGGTGAATACATTCACATTAATCTATGTTTGCAATAGCAGTTCAATTACATGGACAGAAAAAACTAAAGAGAAAGCATGGCTATGCTAATACTCTTCCCAACAACAGGATGGAAAAACATTATTCATAATAAAGTGCCTGCACTGAAATAAAGAAGTACTCGCTATATCTTAAGTAAATTCTGTTCTAACCTTCTGTTTGTTCAGAAACAAATAATAGTTTTTCTGAGAGAGTGCAGTTCCCTTCTGCATCAAGAGAGCATCAAAGTGCTGTTTTCTATGCAGTTCTTAACTTCATAAATCACTGAGTTGGACTTTGTAATTTTAAAAAAATCCATTAAAAAAAACATTTAGGGGCACATATGTGAGTACTAAAGTACAACTCAGGAAAGTTTTCCTCCTTATGGAGGACAAAAATAGAAACACGTACTTCAAGGCACTAGTGCCATGAACAGAAATAGTTTTAAAACAATTTCTGTGCTTATGAAGTTACATGAGCATTTTGTCACTGCAGGTAAAGCCTTCCTCTTTTACCAGATTCCCTAATCAGAAGGAAAGGATATTTTTGGTCTCCAAAGCAAACATTCCAAGAGATAAAAATGGGTTGTTTCCATCAGCAAAGGAAATGGTCTGAGGCACAGATTTAGGATCTGGACACAGCCAGGATGCTCATTTGCTGAAGGATACTTGGGCCATTGATAAAGAAAAAAAACCAAAAGTTTTGTCATAATCCAGATTGGTTTTTCACAAAATACTGTCAGTCTTTCCAGTATAAATTACTGTCTGGATTTTTGCTAATGTTATCATTTAAATGGTAAAACTGATTTTACATGCAATATGTTTGAGAAGGCTTTGGAAAAGGGAGATGACAAAACCCACATACACCCAATAGCAGGTTTGTGTGCACCATGACTGTGAAGTGTGAGCTCCTCTTCCTTGCAACTCTGCTTCCATCCTGAACACTACATAGGTTAAATCAGCAGTGTTCCATACTGGGGAGTGAAGGCCTTGAAGGGAAATCTGACTCTGTTCCTAACTGGGCTAATTTAGGCTAGCAGCAGGACATTACTCAGATAAAGGGGAGCAATTAAAACACCTGTAAACCCATATTAGAAACTCATCTCAGCCTTTGGCAGGTTATGCATTGGCCAGCGCTTTCCTACTCTGCCCACATCAATTCCACCTCTGGGTGCCATAACCATTGTCATTGCACGAGTCCCAGGGCTAAGTAAAAGGAAGTGTAGAAATTTAAGGCATTTGAACAACTACTCCAGCAGAAGCTGCTTGTTTAGAGAAGAGCCTATATCCACATCACAGAAGAGCAGTGGAACTGTTTCTGGCATTTATCTGTGTGCATTGTACATACACAGAGAATGCTTTCATGACAAGGTCTGTACACTCAATCATCCATCACTGGTTACTATAACATTTCCTTTTTTAAGGGAGCATAGAATAGCTGCTCTAGTACGAATGTGTCCTTCAGTTTTTACAGTAAATCATCATGCTCTTATTTTTGTGATTCTCCCTGAAATCTCCCAGCCGAAAGATGCCTCATGAGTTAGTGGTATAAGATGTTTTGAGCATGAATGCACTCACGAGGAAGTTCTGTTCCAAAAGATGGCTGCAATTGTTTCTCCATTATAAAAAATAACAATAAGAAACAGCATTGATCTAAAAGTTCAGATGACACTTGTTAGCTTAGATTCTTCTAGCTCAATGAGGACTGCTGGCAGGGAATTGGTAGGGAATTTAACCACAGTTGGTAGCCAGAGAATATACTTGGTACAACAGAATAATAGTGTGGCAACAGCCCAGTGCCTTGGAAAGGCCACAAAGCTTTTCCCCCTTGCACCCTGTGACAATAAATAAATACAGTATAAGTACCACACAGTGTTCTAGTTCTTTGAATACAACTCCTGCTAGAGTGTTCCTTGCCTTTGGACATGGCAAATTAAAGGTATTGAAATGTCACAGAAATGCAAAATTTGACTCAGCCCCACGATGTGCTGGTGTGCAATGGGTGACTAAAATCAGACGTCAGAAATGTACAAAAGAGAGAAGTGCATGAGAGAGAGCACAGAGAGGTATGTATGTGTGCATAAATTACACCACAATTCTAACACATTTCCAGCTTGGCATTACCAGCTTGGCCTGAGTGCCTCAGCTTTAGGAGAAGAGGTTGCAGAAAACTTAGTGCAAATAAAAAACACCAAGTGTGTCCAATAACTGGGAGCTGCAGGATACCCTTCCTCCCCTTGGGTCAGCCAGAGAGCTTCTCACTCCATGCTCTGCCTTCTGACTCACACAAGGGCTTCCATCAAAACCAGCTTTCCTTTTGAGCATCACTGATGCTTGCAAGGGAGCACCAGCCTCACCCCACCTGGTCAAGGCAGGGAAGCTGTGAAAAACAGACTGGCATGGGAAGGCTGTGAAAAACAGTCCCATTCACATGGGACTCATAGAAGAGCTTCAGCCTCTTTTCATTTTGCATGGCAACTCCAAATCCAGGACCAGTGTTTGCTGCTTCTCATGGAAGTGGAAAGGAGGAAAAAGACCTTGAGACAGGAGAGGTAGAAGAGAGCATGAGCTCCAGACAGCCTCGCCCATACGCAGCATCCTCTCCTTCAGAACCAGAGGCAAGGCTTGGGCCCTGGCACCTCAGAGCAAGAACCACAAGAAGACACTTGTTATCCTCTGCCTCATGGCTCTTCAAACCCTCAGGCAACACCAGGAACAGTGGTCCCAACCCACATGTCACTTCAGCCTAAGCCTGATTTGGCATATACATAAAATATATGATACAAAGCAGCATCATGGTTCCACACAAGGAGTAAGGCATGCACTGAAGTAATTTGTGGGAAGAGACATCACTGCTGAGTGAAAGTGAGACTGCCTTTTACAGCTGGAGAAACTGGGGAAACTGGGGAAAAAGGCTAACTTACAAGACCCAAGCTCTTCTTCAGGGTATGAAGAAGGTCATTCCCTGGCAATGGACTCGGGTACTTTCAAGAGTGTATCTCCTACTAGAGACAGAGTAATTTAGGTTGAAAAAGACCTCGAGGATCATCCAGTCAAACCATTAACCTGGCACTGCAGAGGCCACCACTAAACCATGCCCCTTAGTGCCACATCTACCTTTCTTTTAAATACACCCAGGGATGGTGACTCCACCACTTCCCTGGGCAGCCCGTTCCAGTGCTTGACAACCCTTTCAGTGAGGAGACTTTTCTTACTATCCAAATTATGAGACCAAATGAATTTTTAAAAAAAGGCACTCTGACAGTCCTGGTAGCTGAATTTTAAATTGGTATTAATTAACTTGATCTCTGATTCCCTCTCCAGGAGTCCTCCTCTGATGTCAACTCCCAACAACAAAAAAAGCCACTGCTGCAAAGCTTCCAAAGGAATTGCATTCTCTTGTGGGCAGAAATCATGCTGAAGAACAAGGCCTCTCTACAGAGAGCTGTGGCCAGCTGGGGCTATAAGCAGTGTTCACAGGGCTGGCTTACTGCTCAGGGCCCATGGAGGGTTTTTTCTCTAAACCTATGAGAACATTTTGGCAGTTAAATACAATGTCAGATTTTATGCCCTAAAATGCTTAATAATTGAGGGATTTGTCATGACATCAAATTCTGTTTCAATGAAATGCTTAAACTGGTACTTAACTAAGCATCAGAGAGTCCCTAGAAGACAACAGTAAATCTGCATGGTTGTGCTAACCCCAGGCTTGAGCTCTGATGTGGTAGAAGCCTGCTGTCCTCTCTCCCCTCATTCTGATTTACCAGGTCATATAATCGTGTGTGGTTTGCACTTCTGTTGCAATAAATTCAGTCTCAACTCAAACACAGGTACCACAGTGTCAGCATATTCCCAAAAAATCTTCAGTCCAAACTTAGTTGTTTGCTTAAGTTTTCTGCTGATTTGGGGTCTTCTGTGTAATGTGTACCTGAGGATAAATGCTTAATCCTAGTACAGTTTTACTTCTCTGCCACGCAAATCCCACACTCCTCTGAGTGACTCTTCTTAATTATCAGAGCTACCTCTGATCTCAACAATCCACCTGATTTGTTGAAGCACTGGCCAAACAAAACTGAAAGCAACAACGCAATCACCAGTGAGCTCTGTGAAAATAGCAAATTCTTCTTCCTTTTCACAGCAAAATTCACCTGCCCTGGAACTCCTGCCCATGAGTGGGGAGAATGGACCCATTCAGCACTGAACTACCTATAAAATAACTCAGCTGTTTGAACTCCTTGCTAAGTTTATATATAGAAACCTACAATGCAAATGCTTACAGTAATTTTGTATATCCTACATGAAATAAATATCACAAATAAATTCTAATATTCAAAACAGAATAGTATACAATGTTAGGGACCAAGTTACATTTATAAATGCACAAGCATTAATACTATCTATTCAGCTTAATTTCTTAGTATGCAAGCTTCAGCAATTTCTAGCTACACTTCACTTCAGGAGTCATAATAAGTGCTGGTCATGCCAAAATCTAAGAAGAAACAAAACCACAAATGTTCTCCATCATCCTTCCATATTATACACAGTGTTTGGCAGGTGCTATAATAATACACGGGTTTCATGGAATTCATTAACACTGTCCAATATGAAATATCAAGTCTGGAACACAGGTCTCTATGTTTTAAATAAAATCAAAGCAGGAGCAACATGTTTGTCAGCACTGCATCCATACACAGCAAAAGCAGAGACAGTGAGAGCCTGCACCCAAACCAGAGCTGCAGCTTCCCAGGATAAAGACAAAACAGGGGCAGCTTCACTGGCAAAAGGGAGGAGAAGGACTGAATGCAGCTCCAGTTACAACTATTTTGAAGAATAGTTTGAAGAAATAGCCTGGATGCTGTAGCCTGGTCTTGCCAGCTCAGTCCTCAAAAATGGCCCCTGTCCCCAAAGCCAGCGATGGCACGTGGGAGCTCTGCTGACAAGGGCAGGTTACAAATTTTGCCTGCACAGGACAGAAAGTTTGCTGTGCCATAGGCACATAGGGCAGTTCATTCTCTTTATCCTAATATCAGTATTTCTGCCAACAATTTCTCATGGGGGAAGTGAGTGATTCACAGTTGCACTTCATTTCAGGAAAAGAAAAGATCTCACACACTCAGTACCCTGACTCAGCTTCAGCTCACATTACTGAATGATAAAATCTAGATCCTGCCCTGGAAATTTGCTTACACTTTAGATCATGCCACTTTTGTCATCTTGCAAAGAGGACCGTGAAGGGGATCTTCCTAGCAGCAGCTCCTTCTCATGGATCAGGCTATCTAGCAGATCCTCCTGTCTGTAGTTGTGATAGACCTTCAGGAAAGCCAGAATGGTAATTGCCAGCCAAGTCAGCCAGGCAGCCCAGAGACCAAACTGGAGAAGGAAAGAAATCATAAAGAGGTCAGTACAGTATTGTAAAAACAAAGTCAGCTGTCCAGGTGGTTATGCAAACCTCAGCTAGACCAAAACCCATGGAGTCACAGCAAGCTAAATCCAGGGAGCTGCTGGGTTCTTCATATAAAGAGTCACTTTTATGGCATATTTCTTTCCTAAATGCAGTTATGCCTGAGCTGGGCATCTAGGTGCCAATGTTGGCAACAAAGACAAAAAACTGGCTTGTGCCCAAGAGGCAGGGTTACCTTCAAGGAATGTTCCAGGCAGGCTAATGCCTCTTTCCATGTGGGACAACACAAGCCTTTGTAAGGGTGCAGCCCTGCAGGGATGGGCCTGTCATCCCTGCAAAACTAGTATGTGTTCATGTCCCAGTGTTCACTGACTCTGATCATTGACTTAGAGCTAGAATATTCAATAGAAAGGTCTGACAGCCCTAGAGGTCTAATTCTCACAGATTCATCAGAAAACAGCCCTAACTGAATGAATTAATCTTTGATTCTTTTCAGTGGTCTGATATTTACATAGCTTAGGTGACCTCAGTCAAAGTCAAGGAAGGCAAAACTAGGAACCCCACAACGTGGTGCAGCTCAGAAATTATTTTGAACAGTAATGAAGAGATCCAGGACACCAGAGTGCTGCAACTTTTGCAGAGCTCATCCTTTGGATGAACAATGAGTTTTCTATCATGATTAACAAGATCAGTGGTAGGGTGAGGCTTTGACATATCTGTATTCAAAACTGTCTATTTTGAATTTAAAAGGCAAATGTGCCCATCACATATCATTCTGATTCAGCACTTACTGAAGTCAGTGGAAACATTCCCATTGATTTCTGAGAATGGTAGTTCAGCTCCAGCAATCCCAGGTCAATAAGCAAATGGCAAATTAACTGGAATAGAACCATGACTTAGTCTGACCTACCTGTGCAATAGCAAATTGGTCATAGAAAGCAGAGTTTTCCAAGTTCAGCTCAAGATCTATATCCTGCAATTCTTCACAGCTACCCAGAAAGGCATTTGGAAGGGAAAAACAAAAGAAGAAAATTTAAGAGATTCTAGGTAAACCAAATATAAAATGAAACAACATATTAAATGTATTTTGAACAGTCACAATGGCACATTCTATCAAGGTATAATTAAGTTATTGCAATCATCAGGTTGTTTGCTGATCTTCTCTAAAACTAAGATAAAAATTACTTTCTTTTACCAAAAAAAAGTATGTGATAACACAAATCTTTCATAAATGGAATTTTAAAAGTTATTATGAACATGGCATCCTTAAACCCCTCTTTCCCACTGCCCCCTCGCCTCCCACAGATTTGCCCCTGGCATCACCCCAGGTTGGCTGTTTCACCCCTCAATGAAACAAAGTGCATGATCCTCTGTTACCTTTTGACTTCATCAGGAAAAGCCTCAGAAGAAGGAATTGTGTTTTTGTTTCGGATGCTCCAGCAAGGAGACGATACTCTGATGGTAAGATAGGGGCTGCCTACAGATTTTACAAATAACTTGGACCATTATTGGTGTGAAAAATATCCCAGGATTTTGAGGATGTCATTCTACCTCTTGGTTGATTTCTGCAGCCTCTTCTCTCTCCTTTTCAGTGCTGTCGGTCATCTTGGGTTCTTACCCGAATATTCGATTAGATGCTTTTTGTAATTGAATTTTTAACCGAATATTCGAGTAATTCGATTAATCGTTGCAGCCCTAAACAGAACATTCACTATGGCATTTTACAACATATGACAATGTGCAACATAAATGTATGCTTTAAGTAGTACATTTATTCAATATCATATGACATAAAATGTCACATTTTCCTCTCTCTTCATCATTATTTGTTTGATAGGAGCAAATCTTCCTCAACTTATCATATTTCCTACAAGGAGCATAAGCATCGTGGGATAGAGTGGACCATTTTAGGAGCTGAACATTTTGTGACTGCAACAAAGCATCAGCCATCTGTACTTTGCACTTACAAAGTGCTTTCCATTCTGTGGCTCTCAGGGCATCCACAGCATCACTACAAGGCAAGGAGCTCTACCCCAAACGTTTTGTCTGATGATGAGTTTGGCACAGGCAGGATAAGTGACTTGCCTGGTGTCACACAGTGGGTTGAGGGCAGAACCAGGATTGCAAGCCAGGAGCTCTGGCCCCCAGCCTCCTGCCCTGCTCACAAGCCCACACTCCCACCATTCTCAGAAAATCTCTAAATCTAGCATTCCTTTGGAAATAAAAAATTTTAACATAATGGATTTGTTTTTCATGTGATCACGACCACAAAATATGATGGAAACACACTTTTCTTTGTGGGCTTCTAAATAAAGAAACAAAAAGGAGTTTGATTTGTCTTGTTTTGTTACACATGAAAAAACTCTGGATTTTCATATTACAGATGCCTTCTCCCCCTTGCTCACCTTGCGTGTAATAACTACACTTTGTAACACCACAGTTCAATTGTGCCTATATGAAAAAAAAATAAAAGGAATAAAATGTATTCTTCAATACTAACCTATTTGGCATGCTTCCTTTTTCAGTAATTGCATCACACCACATGTTAAATCCTACACTCACTATAGTGCTGGCAATAAATGTGATGAACACCACAAAGGCGCTGATCAGCAGATTCAGGAAGGCGTAAAAGAAAGAGCTGTAATAAAAGGGAAGAAAAATGTAACTCATAAACAGCTGAAACACAACATCAGCAGTCTCTGTAAGCAGCACAGAGTGGGCACAAAGATATCAGTTTCCATTTAAAACACATCTTTAATTAAGAACACCTAATACATTGAAACACTATGGAGTTGATTTTGAGTCACAGTACCTTCGCTTGCAAATGCTTTTGATTTTGATTTCTTTTTTAACCATAAGAAGATGTGGTTTTATATAATAAGTGGTGATTGTTCATACACAGTGTAGCTTTCATTAGCTGTAATGATGAAAATCACCATTGTTAAAATAAATGTCATTAGCTCAAATTATGTAGTAACTGCAGCTAAAATTATTTCATGACTTAAGTGATAATTGGGGCAAAAATTGCTTAGAAGAGGGAAACTAAAAATAAAAACCACATAACTGATAGCTATAATCATTATAAGCAATGTAACACAAGGCACTGCCATCACAGGACACGAATCTCAGTTTTATGGGCAATTTGCAGAGCAGGCCAGCTTCTCCTGGGATTTCTCTGCCTTTGGTGTCAGTGTGCTATGTCTGCCATCATTGTCTGAATATCAATTTACCTCAGCCCCATTAAATCTGCCCCACCAGGGCCTGCCCTCAGCACGTGCAGTGTTTGGAGTGGGATGGGTGGGATGCTTACAGATTTCCCATAAGGCCACGGAATCACTCACTCATTTTCACTCTTTAACTCCTCACCTGAATTTTAGCTGTGAAAAGTTTCTAATCCCAGTCATCTGTCAAAGTCCTTCTCTACTTGAAACTGCTCTAAGTGGCTGTTTAGAATGGGACACCTTGGAATGTCATATTATATAAAACCTGGACATCTGCCCCAGGCTGGAGAAGACTGGCAGCTTCACGAGGCAGGTCATCCTATTCAGAGCGTGTGGAAAAGATGAATATGACAAATTTCTCACCAGTGCCACTCATCGTGCTGGTGATAGAATGAATCTACTCACTCAGAGAAGAAAAAAAAACCCTCAGTCACTTCTTTTCCCTGGTTGCTCAATAAATGAAAAACCAAGAGGCTTTTTAAATGAGTGTTTGAGTCCTGGGTTCTGGAAGGTTCTGGGCTGGACAATCTTAATTTCTATGAGTTATACATGATACATTTGTGACCTCAGGAGAACTTTAAAATGAGATGAGGAAGCAATTATGAGAGTTAGGATGTTTGCTCCTTGGTTGATGTGGCTTTAGAGGGACTGTCTAGGTTCTCTCCAAAACGACAGTTGTCCCACCCCAAGACTGATAGAAAAGAAGTGAAATAAATCACCTTCAAGAAGAGCCCCTATAGACTGCAGTGGGTGCTGGATGCCAGGATACCTGACTTCTGAATGAACAATAAACTGAATTCTGCTCTGGGTTAGCTGGGCTTGGTGAAGTAGATCAGCTCACCTCTGCTGTGTGCTGGGGTCACCCATACAGTGAGAGCTGCTATGAGATACCAGATTTTTGCATGTTCTCCACCCTGACTTCACACCTAGCCTGGATTTCATCCCAAGCATTGCTAAAGTCAGATCATATCCTCTGTGTGCACCTTTGCATGGAATGCTGGCCTGAGAGGCAGAAAATACTTGAGCTGTTCACAGAATAAAACAGACCTGGAACCAGAATTAATAACAGCTCTAGAAAAGGAGCAGTTACCAGGAATATTCAGTGGGTGATCACAGCCCAGGATCTCCAGTTCTCCCTCTATTTCCTACCCTGCAGCAAGAGAGGTTCCATGGTCCAGGATCTGACCTTCCACTGACAAAGCAGGGCTCAGCCTTGCACTTGATTTGCATCTGGCAAGAAAAACCATCACCGATGCCAGGGCATCCTGACAGAAAACTGCTTATTTGGCTCTCTAGATCACCTGATTTTTCCTCCTTAGATTAGAACTTCAAGCTATGAGTGAATGAGTGAATGCTCTTTAATAATGAATGCTTACACCTAAAGTTGCTTTGCAATCCTAGCAATGAGGTATCTGAGTTATACCTCTATGCTTCAGCTGAGCTGAAGAGCCTCAGGCTGCTGAGGCAAGGGGTGCTGAGACCCTTTTAAGGTTTTTTTAGCAGTCATAACTGCTAGAAAATAATCTGTCAGCAATCATTCAAAGCCATTGCACATGAAAGACGCAACTAACCCTGACTACCTTGGCTGGCCCACCCTGGAGCTGGCCCAGTAGCAGTGATCCTCCTTGATAGGATCATCAGTTATGACCATCTGGTTCTTCCTCAACTACCTCTCATCAGAACAGACAATTATCATGCATGGTGAGGAGCTCACATTTATCCCTCCATCCAAACAAAAATGTTTTTGCACCCATTTGAACTGTTAACAAATGGCTGTCTAAAATCAGGACAGCACGAGCCCTGCCTGCTTTTCATATGGTGGCTGATGTGGAACAGGACAGACCTTCCTTCTTACCAAGAAAATGCTGTTCCCAAGCATTTTGCCATGTTGTACCCTCCTGTGGTCTTCTGTGGTTATCTCATCATCCCAACTTGCTCCATCTTTGTTCCTGATCACCCCAAAGCCTTCTGCCTTTCTTGCCTGGAGCAACTATGAACAGAGTTATACAGCTCCCAAAGGAGCCTGAAGGAGCTCCTAAAGGGACACTTTTCAGGGGCCTGCCCAACAGTTTTGAAGTTAACAGCCACTTTTGAAAGCAGGCCAAACATCTAATCCAAATGTCACCATTACAGGGTTATTACTGCTGGTTTCTTCTAAAAATTAGCTAGCTCTGACCTGCAAAGCACTGAGATTCCATTAACCCTCTACAGATACTGGATCATCTGAGGAAGCTGGATTCAAAGATATTGAGAAGTATGTGGTTGTATTTAGTGTAAGGTACAACTTTTAATATGGAATAAGTTTCTGGTCCACACTTACTACAGCATGTTTGAGTAGGTTTGAGACCACTCTCAAGCAGGTTGAGAGTGATTGGAAAGAGCCAGAAAGAAAACACTGCTACCCAATCTCCAGGGTTACCAAGCCCAGATGTAACAGCCCCTTACTCAAGAAACGTCTAGTCCAAATAGACCTGGACAAGAGTGATTAACCCTTGGCATGGTTCCTAAACCATGGGAAAAATATTTTCCTAGTTTAGACAGGCACCAGTGCATTGTCCAGCCCCAGCCCTGCAGCACCTGGGTTACCTGCACCAGGGTCTCTGCCCCCTCAGGCCAGAGAGGCAAGCACAGAACATCACAGGGCTCCTGAGCTGCTGCCTGGCCACCAAGCCTCTCACTGCACCTGCTGGGGTGGGATGCTGTGGAATCCTTCCCCACACTGCTACAGGATGCCCCTTGGCCTGTCTGAGCACAGGAGCCAGCAGTCAGCGCCACCCTGAGCTGCTGCAGGAGCGCTCAGCGTTGCTCTCACGTCGTAACCAAGCAATAGCTGTTGTCTGCAATAGCTGCCATGTACACAGCAAAAGTAGCACAAAAAACAGAGGGGAGTCACCAACTTCTCCCTTCTGGCCCCCCACGCACAACCACGTTGTTTCAAGGTTTTTCACACACCCAGTGCACACCTGGGGAGGGCCTTCTTTAGCATGGATGAGTAGTGGGACTGTGGTCAAGAGGCACCTGCGAGCCCCAGCCTCCAGCATCACCCCACGGCCCCCAAATCCTTCCATGCCCACTGCAGCTGAGTGGCCACATGCTGCACCAAGACTGCCAAAGGGCAGTGGGTGCCCGGCAGTGGCTCTGACCCCCCACCCCACAGAAGCATCCTCTGGAGAGGGCCCTGGGCACAGCTGGGGGAGTGCCTGGTGTGTGTGCAGACAGACACGGCCATACACCAGCTCTCCCCGATGACCTGGGTGGTGCAAGGGCCAGCGCTTCACCCCCACACTGCTCCCACGTGCCCCAGCCTGTGGCAGGGACGGCCTTATCCCCAGGGATACTTACTCCTCGTGCCCTTTGCAGAGGAAGAAGAGGGTCCTCCAGGCCTGCACTGTGGCCAGCAGCAGGGAGAGGAGCCCGGTGAAGATGCTAAAGCGGCAAGCAGCCTCAGGCCCCCACTCCTGCACCGTGAAGCGCTGCCGCTCCACCGTCAGGTTGGCGTTGAGCCACATGCCCTCGGTGAAGAGCAGGCACCGGCCGTGGAAGTCGTTGCCATTCTCGGAGAGTGGCACCACCACGATGAAGCTGAAGAGAAAGGCCAGGAAATAGCAGATGCACTGAGCGAAGAGGAAATTGCTGAGCGCCATGTCCGCGGCTCTGCGCAGGCAGAGGGAGGGAGGGAAGGAGGGANGTGCGGTCCGGTGCCTCCTCCGGACACGGCTGCTCCCGCTCCCGCAGCCAGAGCTGCCCCTGGGAATGGCTTCAGGGCTTGTAGGGGAAGAGGGGAGCGGAGCGAGGAAAAGCTGTTGTGGGGTATCCCTCTTCGGGAAAATCTGGCTGCCGCTACCCTCTGGCGCCCAGGGGGTTAAATCAGTCCGTATGTCTCCAGCAGGGCTGGGGACCGCGGGTGGGGGATCCCCCTAATGACACAGGACACTGATGTCACCCCTGCTGATTGCCATCACACACACACACACACACAAATACCCAAAACCAGCTGACTGGCCTCATCCTAGCTGCTGGATCCCAGGAAATTTTGACCCAAGTTTTTAAAACTCTGGCCACCAGCCTCAGACGCTGGCAGTAATAAACAGGGTGCACAGCTACCCCGGTGCCTACAGACCCTGTGGTTCTGTTCCTAGCCCAGCTGGTTCACCCCCTACCAAGGTATTGCAAGGGGAGCAAAGGCTCACCAGAAGTGGAATAACTTTTCCTGAGCCTTGGTGTCATTTAGGGGCTGCCTGGGGTTGGGATCAGCTCCATTATCCTCTGGCTGGCAGGTGGAGCAGGGCTGAAAGAAGATAACCTTAAGCAAGTTCCTGGTGGACATCAGGCTGAGAACAGACCAGCACAGCAATGGGACACACATGGCAGGAACAGATGGCATTTTATTCCCAGGGGTGAGCAGCTCCCTGCCCCACACCATGCTTGGGAAGACACCAGAGCACCCCCTCTGCTGTAGGGCCCAAAACTGCAAGGCCAGGATGCCAGAAAGCAAAAGGCATCAAAAAGGGGCATGTGAGTTGTGCTCAGATCATTCTGGCACAAAAATCCAAATTAAATTGACCTCAAGTTATAGTCTCCCCACAATCCCAGTTTCATTTTTCCATCTCAGCATGAATCCTCTCTCCAGCACAAGACACCACAATTAATGTCCAGTTCCAGGTAAAGTAATTTCCTAATCTAATTTCCTAGCCACATCCAGTCTGAGATCAGCTGCAGGTCCCAAATCACTTCCTAATCCCAGGGCTGTTTACACTCATTTTATCACTGTGCCACTTCCCAGGCAGTGTTTAGAGATGCAGATGAGGGACAGAGACCCCAAACATAGTGCACATGGGAATTCAGGCTGGTGTTTCCACTGGGGAACCAAACAATTATTTCTGTGTGCTGCTAAGAGGTTACAGATACAGTCCTGAGGAGGGCACTGGGGGGATTCTCAGAGAAGACATTCATTCACAGCTTCATTACAAATCATTTGTAATGCATATTATCTTGAAATCTCACTCTATCTGTGCAGGGGAAGTATTTTTTCAATAAAAACTTTTGTCAGTACAAAGGAAATGTGGCAGGCCAATTTTCTGATCCTTACCCAGCTCTGATCATCAAAAATTGTATTTCAGTTTTGTAAGATGAGTTATAGAGCACTGACCTGACCCTGTGGGGATAGATGTGTGCTCCTAACAGAAAAGACTTTGCTGATATTTCAGTCTATTGGTAAGGAGGAAAGTTTATTGCTCTTAACCTTGCTTCCAAGAACTGCTTGGTTCCCAAAGGGTTTTATCCTTTACCTGTAAAGAAATCAGACCTGGATTGAGGTGGAAAACTCTCTTCTTTGAAATGTGACACATCAGATTTGCCAGATAATGTTTTCTGAACTTAACTTGGGAGGTCAGCACCAACATAAAAGCCCAGCTATTGCTTACACTGGAGCCCACAGAAGGGGCCAGCAGATGCCAAGGGCACTTTGCCTGGGGCAAGCCCAGTGCTCAGATCTTGCCAGCAGCAACCACAGGGCTCTGCTGCACCAGGGTGTTTGCACAGGGGAATGTGGGGTCACTTCTGGAGCAGATAAAGTTGTCTTTGCTGATGAACTAACTCAAGCAAGCATTTATTAGAGAGTTTCAGAAAACACAGCCAGCTTTTACAAATGTGAGCAGACATGTAAAACAGCTGCACTGAGCAGGCTGACAGCAACTGGAGCACAGGGCTTGGTCTTAAGCAGTGAGCACACACTGGAGTGAGCAAAGGGATGGAAATAAAACCTGTCAGCCATCACTTTGGCAGCTGCCTGGATTTCTCATATTCTTCTCTCATGTAAATCCTAAAAAAAAATCCTGCTAGGCTGGAATTGATCTCAGAAACATGGAGTTGTTTCAGTGGAGTAAATTTGATAGGCTTACTTTTCTCAGCGTGGTGAAACTGAGGGAGAAGGGGAAGGTGAATGATGATTAATTCCTTCTTTTACCACAGGGAATGGAGGACATTAGATATACAGGCCAGGCAGAAACTCTGAAACACAGGAAAAGATACTCATTTTCCTCACTGCACATAATTGTTCTGTGGCAATCACAATTGTTCTGTGACATCATGGGACACTGAAGAGGCCAAAAAAATGCTGATGCCAAAATATGTAAATAAATTTATTTATTTACATATTTATTTTT